>CAJNDT010005954.1:285189-307689 GCA_905221615.1 Symbiodinium sp. CCMP2592
TACTACTACTACTACTACTACTACTAGTAGTACTGCTACTACTACTACTACTACTACTACTACTACTACTACTACTACTACTACTACTACTAAAACTACTACTAAAACTGCTACTACTACTACTACTACTGCTACTACTACTACTCCTACTCCTACTACTTCTACTGCTACTACTACTACTACTACTACTACTCCTACTACTTGTACTCCTACTTCTACTCCTACTGCTACTGCTACTCCTACTGCTACTGCTACCGCTACCGCTACTGCTACTGCTACTGCTACTGCTACTGCTACTGCTACTGCTACTCCTACTACTACTACTACTACCACTACTACTACTACTACTACTACTACTACTACTACCAGTACTACTACTACTACTACTCCTACTACTACTACTCCTACTACTACTACTACTACTACTACTACTACTACTACTACTGCTATTGCTACTACTACTGCTACTGCTACTGCTACTGCTACTGCTACTGCTACTGCCACTGCCACTGCCACTGCTACTGCTACTGCTACTGCTACTGCTAGTGCTACTGCTACTGCTACTGCTACTGCTACTGCTACTGCTACTGCTACTGCTGCTACTGCTGCTACTCCTACTACTACTACTACTACCACCACCACCACCACGACTACTACTACTACTACTGCTACTACTACTACTACCACCACTACTACTACTACTACTACTACTACTGCTACTACTACTGCTGCTGCTACTACTACTACTACTACTACGACGACTACTACGACTACTACGACGACGACTACTACTACTGCTAGCAATAGCACTAGCACTACCACTACCACTGTCATCCTCAACATCGGTACCAGAAGATGCCAGATTGCTGCGAGTGCAGCTCAGGTCTGCTGCAAACCCGGACACCAAACCTGCTCAGGAAGCGCGGAAATTCGGGCGCCAGCTTAGTGTCAGGTTATGTTCTCAAGGCAGTGGGCCCGTGATGATAATGATCATCATCATGAGGACGTATGGTCAGCGGACTTCTAGGCTGTACATGGCATTCACTGTCTCGCCATTCTGTATTAGTTTAGGACTCGACTCCTTCTCCGACCCGTTCAGGACTAAAGCCAGTCCAGGAAACTCACGAGAAGCCCTGAACCCTGAGTTTCAGACCCCCTTCTTCCAGACCCTGCTGCAGGCGGGTCTACAAATCTGAGTTGCAGCTGGACGGGATGCGCAATTCCTTGGCCACCCTGCAAGAGGCGAGGCTCTTCGTTGGGATTGGTTGGGTACTGCCCCCACTGACTAACAGTTGGATAAGATTCATAATATAGATATATTAGGCCCTTAATACTCGCCCTATTAATTAAAGACTGTTACTGTGTGGGGGGCAGTACCCAAGGGATTGGTGTATACTGTAGCATAAGAACTTTGGGACATGACTGGACAGTAGTACCAACTGTCCAATCCTCGTGGCTTGTCCGCCCATCTGTGAGTTCAACAGGCATGTACGGCACGGTGATACAAACCGAAATAAGTTCAGCATTGGATGCGGGAGCGTACGCTTCACTTTAATCTACATGAACTCTGGATGAGAAGAGTGCCATGTCCCAGGTGGTTACACGGAAGCATGCCCTAGGTTTTGGGTTTGCGGTTCTGCAATCCTGGTCTTACGGGTCATTGTGTCAGGACATGGACCTGGACTTATTCCATCCCGAAACCGACGAGATCACGCCCCTTCCGGTCGATGACAAAGACGACGTCAACGAGAAAGTCGAGAGCAGAGACTTTGACCGATTTGAGGCACCCTGTATCTTAGGGTGCTTGGAAATATTTTTCAATTTTTGGTTATTATAATCTCTAAGAAACAGCTAAAATTCTAATTTTTGCTAGGGTTCTAAGAAAAAGGTATTGCGTGTTGGAACGTCCTCGTAAACCCCAAAAGTATTTGCATGGCGCGGCACCCAGTTCAGTTCAACTATTCCCAGATCATAAACTCACCGGTGTCAGGGATGACTTCCTTGTCTTCCCGCCTCTGCTTTGATTTGAAGCTGTCACCGTCATTCTGATGAGTCAGCCTTTGCTCCGTCTGTTTCTCTGTCCCTCCCCCCTCCCCCTCCCTCTCCCTCTCGCTCTCTCTCTCTCTCTCTCTCTCTCTTTCTCTCCCTCTTTGTCTCTCTCTCTCTCTCTTTGTCTCTCTCTCTCTCTCTCTTTCTTTCTCTCCGTCTCTCTCTCTCTCTCTCTCTCTCTCTCTCTCCCTCTCTCTCTCTCTCTATCTCTCTCTCGCTCTCTCTCATCCTAAACGTTCTCTCGCTCTCTCCCATCCCGTATGTGTTCGAGTTTGGACCTGGGTTCCCATTCACATCGCATGTGCCTTGCACTACTATAGCAATCGGAATGAAAACCCTGTAGAGTATAGTAGAATATGCCCAAGAGCCCTATTCTAATTTGTTAGGCCCCTGCATTACTGTAGCCCGGGCTTTTTCCAGGGGCCCGGGTCAAAACAGAGCATATCAGAGCTTGTAGCACGACCCTAAAACAATGAGGTCATGGTGGGGCCGTTTCAGGGTGTAGGCATACAGTTTGAGCATTCAGTTCCAGCGTTTAGTGCTTTTGGGGTGTGGTTTATTCTTTGCATCAGATGGTTGGCAATGCATGCCTCGAGGCATAGAGATAGCAGAGGCGACCTGAATCGGAGACACTGACATCCTGAGCCCTGAGCCCCACAAGCTCGCATGATTCATGTTCTCAGGTAGCATGATCCGTTTTAGTTACAAGGATCCGCAAGCCAGGTAGCCGTAACTGTGAGAAGAACACCCATTCATAGGGCTACGCTCACAAAGATCGGGCTGGCATAAGTGCCTAGGTTTCCCGACCTTTAGGGCTCCAAGATCCCCCCGTCTACAAGAAGCAGGTTATCCGTAGGCCCCGAAGTAGTTCCTTTTTTGGGATTACCTTATAGGATTCTATATATGAACCCCAAAAAGGAACTACTTTGGGGCCTCAGGGTATCCATAAGCAACGGCTATGGTTTCAGGGCCTTTAGGGGTTTAGGCTTCCGTGCATCAGGGCTTCGGAGTTTCGGTTTATAGGGGCACCGTTTCTTAGGGACCCAAAAAGCACATAAGCAAAAATTAGGATAGGGATATTCCATATAAACTCCTTATAATGAAGCCCATTAAGGTAGGGATAGCCCTACAAAATGCTTATGCTTATGTGCTTTTTGGGGTCCCTAGTTTCTACATACGCCTCATTAAAGGGACCCCGAAAGAAGGTACCATATGGGGTTCAGGGTTTAGGGACTCAGTTCGGAGAGTTTTTCGGGCATTGTGATTAAATTCTGGCCTCGTAAATAGCCTGGCGTAGTTTTGGAATAATCGCTTGCTGACAACTAGACCCCTTGTCATGTTTCATGCTGCAAAGAGCCCTGACTACACCCACATGTTTGTGCTCCAGTCTGGGATCATTGGGGCACACGTTGATTCGTTTGCAAGATCACGATCTGTTTGCTCGTCAAAGGCGTAGCGAATCAGTCGCCTCTGTGCCGACTCGGCTGACCTTGCCGCAGATGTGCACGTGGCATGTCTTCAACGGCATGCTGAGCGGATTAGAAAGGTGGAGGCAATTGTTGCCAAGTTCGACTGATGCACCTTCTAAGTCGGTGGTGTTGAGCAGAGCAGGCACAAGAAATAGAGATGCCTGACGCTGACTGACGTACGTACCATCAGCGCCACACGCTAAGCTTAAGCCGCCAAACTAAACCCAAATCACGAGACCTCGACCTCAACGCCCTCAACTGACAACCCGTATTCCAGCAAGCCTGAACCCGTAAAGTGCCTTACAGGAGCTTGTCAGAGGAACCCCACCCATGAAGCTGCCTGGCAAAGACCCTTCAGCCCCAGAAGCCCAGGACAGCACAGCAAGGCCTTTTACAAGGCATGCCTGGCAAAGGGACTTTGTAAGGGCTTCAAAACCGCCTGTATAGTTTTCTTAATTTGGAGGTTTCCGAAAGTAGGGGACCCATATAGTACCCTAAAGAGTAGGATCCTCATTATAAGGACCCTGAACTAAGTGTACCCCGAATCTTCGGAAACTCCCATTTGTTGTATCGCCGCATCGAGTTTTTTCATATGGGGCGCTGAGGAAGTAGTAGATGTATCTATAACTCTACTCGGGATGCGGGTGCCATACGCGTTTCCTATGGGTGCTGCAAGAGTACTACGGTTGATGATGTAAATCCTGCATTATCCATAATAAGGAATGTTCCATAATTCCCACAGTTTAGGATCCTTAAGGTAATGCAGGATTTATATCATCAACCGTAGAAGACTTTTTGGGGGTTGCGGGAGACTTGGTTCTTGGATTCCGCTTGCCCACTCAGTCCCATCATTGAGGCCTCCCTGTAGTCTCCATTGTAGTTCCTTTTGGGGTTTAGGGTTTAGGGGATCCTTACTATATATTTGGTTAAACCAAAAAGGAACTACAATGGAGACTATAGGTCTTTTGTTGCGACCAGACGTGAACGGTGGATGTTCCACGACTAGGAACCTCCCATAATGAAGCCCTAAACCCATGGTTTCATTCCTGCAGTGATGAAGCCGACACTTCATAGAGCAAAGCGATAAGATCTTTAATTGCTAGTTTCTTAGGGGTACTTAGAAACATTTTTAATTTCTGGTTATTATAATCCCTAAGAAACAGCTGAATTCTAATTTTTGCTAGGGTTCTAAGTTGAGTATAGGTTTGGATTGAGGCAAGCACCTGTGCCTCCAGCAACATGAGTTACCAGAAAGGAAGGGTTTACTATTGCGACGGCTGCAATGGGATGAAGCCCAAAGGAGACTTTCAGTCGGGCTACTTTCCAGGGCACCGGGAATGGTTACCCCCAGAGCCACGTGGACAACTACCGACAGCTGGTGGAATGGCAGCAGTATGCGCTGGCTTCGGCCATGTTTGCCCATGACAACGTGCTTCAGTTCAAGCATCCCCAAGAGGAGTTCCAATCGTTTTCACGCACTATGGCAAGACCATTTCTCACTACGGTGGACTTCGGATTGCACAAAACCATGGCTTTTGACATACATAACAAGGTAAACCAGCACGACGGACGCTCCCCGCAAATTCTTGGAACATCGGCGACTTTGTCAGTTGGCTTAGGCAGTGAGAGGTAGATCGACTAACCGTGGAAGCCGGAAGGCACAGAGCCTCAACATTTTCGCACTTGCAAGCCGTTCAATCCCTTGAGCTCAAAGACAGAGCCTACCTACAGTATATAGTTAAGGCCAAATAGTGCTGGCATTCCCTATACATTTTTCGTGCGGATTGAGGGGTTTCCAACTTTTGGGCTTCTACTGTAGTATCCTTCTTCGGTTTAACCAAACTCATCTTTAGGATCCTACATTACAAGGCAACCCTCAAAAAGAAAGTACACCGGAGACTATAGGAAATTTCCCTTAGTTCTTCAGATCTCACTCCTTCAATGCCCCAAACCTGCAACAAGCGTAGAGAGCCCAAAACTCCTCCCAACCCACCCTCCCGGAGCAGCAAACTCCCTCCCAGAGATCTTCAGCCCATGTGTGCCCTAAACCCTAAACCCTAAACCCTTTGTCAGTCTGGAAGCTTCACCTCAGAACTGCAAGGACGGGGAGCAGCGGGTTTGCGGGAGTGATTTGGGAGAATGCAGGGTTCGACATGAAACCCCAAATCCTGAACCTTAGAATCTTAGGCCCTGAACCTCAGAACAACCTCAACCCTAAACTCCAGACCCTAGACCACAGGCCGAGTTTAGCACGGGTGTGGAGCCCTAGATCCCTAAGTTCGAGGCGCTGATCAGTCTCACGAAGTCCGCCCGTCGGGTTTAGCGGTGAAGCCCACGAGCCCTATAGTCACGGTTTAGGGTATAGGGTTCTGGGTTTCTGGCCGTAGTCCGTAAGATTTTATAATCCTTGAGATTTTAAACGAAGAATATTTACTATTGTTGATATATATATATATATATACACATACATATTTAGTTTCATATGAACTGATGATCAAAGTCAGCTGAAAAATCAGGACTAGAGGTTCGATCCACCTGGCTGCACGGTTTGCTGAGTTCGTTTGGCTGTCCTGACCTGCGGATTTCTTGTTTGTGAATAGGGCTCAGAAAAGCACATAAGCAAAAATTAGGATAGGGATATCCCATATAAACCCCTTATAATGAAGCCCATTAAGGTAGTGATACCCCTATCGAATGCTTATGCTTATGTGCTTTTTTTGGCCTCTAAGTGAAGATCACCGGGCTCTGCGCGAGAATGTATACACAATCAGATTGTCCAGGCCTCCTCACAACATTAAGGCTTCCAGAGAATGTTCGTAGCAGGGTCGGGGTGCTGGAGGGCTGGATGTTTTAACTGGTAAATCATACTCGAATAGTCACAGTCCCCTTGTAATTCCGTTTAAGCCTACCCCCAAACCCTGTTCTAGGTCTTCCGTGATGTTGGTGCCGACCTCAGTCCCAAGACCCAAAACCTAACTCTACTACAGAACCCTGTTCTAAATAGTCCCAAACAGTCCGTTCTCTACTGTTGCGTAAAATTGTTGCACATCTCTGGTTTAGGGCAGCCCCCAATCGAATCCCTAGGGCCCCACGCCCTGAAGCGCCCGTTGCATTAATGCTCAAATATCATAAACACCGAGAGCTAACAGCCCGACAAACCCTACTAAAACCTCAGGGCATCGCATTCCCTAAGCCCTCAGCCCTAAACCTAAGCCCCAAGGAATACAACACTTTGACCTAGACCTCTGTGATCGAAGGAAGTGGCTCGGCATCGCCGAGTGTAGGTGGCATGTCCGCCGCCGCACCTTCTCGGGTCGCGAGCTCAGACTAAGGACCCAGACCTTCCAAAACCCATTAATTAACGAATATACCTTACATTAGAGTAGGATCCTTAATATGATTTAAGGTATATTCCTTAATTAAGGGGTTTTGGAAGGTCTGGGGAATTCGTGTTGGTTCAGGGTTTAGGGTTTAGGAGCTTTCATCGTGGGAGGAGGTTGCCTAGAGATTGTTTAAGGGGTGTTATAAGGATTCTATGCGGTTTAAAGGGTTTTATGAGAGGGGCCTTAATGTTTAGAACAGGGTTCGGGGGAGGTATATTCTTGGACCATGTGTTTGGAAACAATGGGGCCATAAAGGCATGAGTTATTGCATGAGGACCCCGGAATACCCTGAGTGGGTTTAGGTTACCCAAAAGGGTATGGCGACAACAGTTCGCGACGACTCCTCTTTCGGGCTGCGACTTTCGACAGCCCACTACCCGAAACCTTGCAAAGCATGAGCCTTAAAACCTGCATTCTACTTGGAGGGTCGGGGGACTTAGTAACTGGTTAATTGTAGGGACTTATAAGTACCATAACCCCAATTAGGGTCCCTTTTAGGGTACTTATACGTCTACTTACTACCTACTTGCTAAGTCCCCAGACCCTCCAAGTAGAGAATACTCTGAATGTTAGGTCCTGTAGCCCGCATGCTGCAGGCTTTGCCGGAACTCGGAGGATCCATATTCATTCAGTATTATGCCATTATGCTAGTAGTCATGATTTGTTGTAATCAGGTCCATACAGTATATATGAGCACAAGCTCGATACATTGGCCGCTTGGCCTGAAGCCTTCAGCATCGAATCCTCCGTCAGCTTGCCTCTACAGCCCTACACCCTAAACTCATTTTGCATGAAATGCCTAAGCCCGAACCCCAGCTTTAAGCCGATGTGCACAGAATGCATGAGGCAAGGATGATGATGGTGCAGCAGGCAGGATCAAGCTCTGCAGCTCAGGGTTCACTCGCACCCGCTTGTGTGAGATATGTATGGGGTATCTTGGGAATCAGGCGAATCGCTGTCGTCGTCGCCGTAATCGGCCTCACAATAGCAGTCAGTACTCATCATCGTCATCGCCGTCGTCAGAGTCATCGCCGTCACCCTTCTCATCACCACCATTTCCATCATCATCATCATCATCACCTTCATCATCGCAACCAGAATCAGCATCGCCGCTACCAGTATTCTCAATGTCCTCATAATCATCCTGCTCTTCTTCGCCGTCATTGTCATCAACATCGACATCGTCATCGACGAGCATGTGTGATTGTTGGGTTGCAGATGCTCAGCTGCAAATCGTCAATTACACGCGGCGCCGACATGCAAGCCAGCGACATGGTTAGCACGTAGAAGGTTTAGAGTTTCAACAGAAAGTTGGAATATGGTTTCAGGGTAGGATACCCTATAATTTACCATAAAGGGTTTAGGATAATCATATTCCAACTTTCTGGCTTTTACTGTACAAGGTTTAGGGTTGGAGCCTTCATGGAAGTCAGCTCGAGATATTGAGCGAATCGCTCAGCAAGGCTTCGTTTCCCAAAACAAAGTTTGGGTGTGGTGATGCCGCGGCTGAGTTTGTTGCGATCTCGACAACTAGGCTGGTGGTGTTTGTGCCAGAGCCCTAGACACTTAAAAGCCTTGACGGAACCGTGCACCCTTCTGGTACCCTTAACGGATGCATCTTTTGCCAACTCTAAACCCTAACAGGCAACCCTTGAGTCATAGGAGGCCAAAAGGGGTTTTAGCCTATGGGGGTTTAGTAGGGATTAGGGTTCTCATAATATAGGGTTCATAATGAGGAATCCCCACCCCAAGAATCTTAAACCCCCCCTTTTGGCCCCCCATCATTGAAGGAACCCTTTCAAGATGCCTTGAGGGAACCCTTCGAGGATTCCTCAAAGGAGCCCTTGAGAGGGGGGACCCTGCTGTACAACCTTATACTACTGTATCAGAACCCCATAGCACCCTTGACAGGCATCCTCAAAGATCCCTGAAAGGAAGTCTTTAAGAAGCTCTATGCTTCTTTTGCAACAGATGGCAGCAGGCGCAGAATTGGGATCAGCTCAAAGAGCTAATCGAGTGGCGCTGCCAGGTGGGCTGCTGGTTTTGGGGTTGTTAGGGTTTTAGGGTTTTAGGGCGGTGTTAGGGTAATGTAGGAACCCGATTAAGAAACCCTGGCCCTATAGCCCCCAGAATAGTAGGATTCATAAAAGGAGCCCTGATAAAGGCACAAGGTTTCGTAATCAGGTTCCTACATTAGTCGGGTTCGTGGTTCAGGGTTGGCGTTTCAGGTTCACGTGGCGAAGAGGAGAGTTGGGGTGATTCGGCATGCCCTGTATTTATAGAACAAGGGGTCTTGAAATGGCTATGAGGAACTCTTCAGTTTGTCGTGGGTGTCGGATATATTGGTATATAACCATATGCCCTGATAGTCTCTATAGTTTTTTGACATTATTCCTGCACCCAGAGTTGTGTGTGGTGAAGGGGTTGGTGTGTAGGTCCTTGCATTCTTCCTTCTCTGCTTAAAGGATCATGGGACTTAGTAACTAGGGTTATAATTAGGGTAACTATACCTATAACCCCAATTAAGGTACTTATAACCTTACTTACTAAGTCCCATGATCCTCCAAGTGATCTGCCATGTGCTCCTCGACGGCTTTCAGCAACCCGGGCTTCGAGAAATGTGGGTGACTTTGTTGTGGATCCTTCTCACCAGAGTCCCCTGCTGAAGGAATCTTGCTTAGGCTGCCTTTTTGCTTGAAACTCCTACAAGAAAAGCGCTTCAAACGCCAATGAGAGATGAGATGTTGTCTACGTAGCTGGAACCGCGGAAGGATTTCGGCCTTGTTCTAAACTGCCTACCCCTAAGCCCTAAACTGTCTACCTTTCTCGATGAGACTTCGTCTATCAAGCGTCGGATGGTTTAGGGAGGCTTCGGGGTCTGAGTACTTTTATCACTGAGTATGATTCCTTCGGGCTGCTATTAGGGTTTAGGGTTTAAGGGTTTAGTGTTTACGGGTTAAGGGCTTAAACAAGTTTAGGGCTTAGGCTAAGGGTTTAGGTATCACCATTCGGGTACGCTCGACCAGACTCTACCCTACAACCCTATTCCACTCATGAAGGCCCGAATAGTTTCCCCAAGCCAAACCCCCACCCCCTCCCCCGCCGAAGCCCCAAACCTTCTCTAATGGCCTTAACGTATTGGCTGCAAGCTCAACTTTTCAACTTTTGTGGTTCTTATAAGGTAGTCGATTCTGAAAGTTTCAACGTTTGTTTCCTGGGGTTTTGGGCCAGTGAGTTAATCTAAACCCCTAAACCCTAAACCCTAAACCCTAAACCCTAAACCGTTCCCACTCCGCAAGCCCTCATCCCCATAATGCCTCAACCCCAAGTCCTGAACCCTAAACATCCCTAAACCCCATCCCCTAATACCCTAAACCCAAATGGGTGGTTGTGAAAACTATGGTTCCTATTTGGGCACCCTAAGTATTAGTATATTAGGGACCCAAAGAGGAACCATAATTTCGACAACCACGCAAATCTAAAACATGTGGCTACTGCAGGTCACCGATGACTTGCGCAGCTGCTCGGACGGATTTGGAGCTCAGGGACTCCATTTTGTACGGGTTTGGGCATCAGGGGTTTAGTGTTAGGGGTTTGGGGTTTAGGGATTTTGGGGTTTAGGTGCGGGAGTTTCAGACAAAATTTGGGCCTCATTTAAGGTTCCTTATGTTCCATATTTGGGTTTCCTCATTTCACTATTGTTAGGCCCCCATCCAGCGAAGTTGTTTTCTGGATGTCAGAGTCATGGCTTTGGTGTTTAGAGGAGAATACTGGGCCTCTTGAGATTTGGAAGTTTCCGAAAATTAGGGGTACTTCATTTTGGGGCCGTTATAAAAAGGGTCCTACTATTTAGGGTACTATATTACTATCCCTCCCCTAGTGTCGGAGACTCCCATATGTGAGAATGCAGAACTTGGGGTTTAGAGCTCAGGACTTGGCTTTTTGGGGTTCTGGGGGTTGTTTATGCAGCAGGGGCAAAGGGATCCCGGTAAGCACATCTGCAGCCAATAGGCAATATGAGCACGTTTTCAAGATTCCGCCCAAACCCTAAACCGTAAGTACACCAGCCCTAAATCCTAGAAGCCCGATAAGTTGGAAATGTTGGGTACCACATCTTTGTGCTAGCAAGTGGATGCCCTCCTCCCGTGCAGTTTGGTACCCTGCTATGATCCCCTCGTCCTCCAGCACTACATCCTTGTGGAGCTCCATGTTGTTGTGCTTTGGTATTGGTGGAGAGTGGAAATGGAAGCCCTCTCACCTGGCATCTTGGTGGCCTACTATGTGGACATCTTTCTGCTCTATGCGACCTACTGCATGGGACTGTCTGTGTATGTCCTCCTCTGCCTGGCCTATGTCATGCTGCTGTACATCGTGGCAACTGTCCTCCTGTCGTGCTTGGCCTACCCTGTGGATCCCTGTGGGTCCTTGCTCTTCGGTGGCAACGTTGGGGACATTGTGGGCTCCCTGCTCTTCCTGGTCGGGGACTGTTGTGTTGCCGTGGGTGACCTTCGTGTGTTGCCTGGTCGATGAGCCCGTGCCCTTCGTGAATGAATGAAAGACATCGTCAATGTGAACTTACCTGAACTTTGTGTACCTCCAGCCCGATCCCGAGTACCGGATTCTGTTCAAGGATGACTACATCGTCAAGTTGTCTCACCTGTGTGTGCCTGTATAGGCAGGCCTAGGTCGCAGACTCTGGTCATCACACATTAAAAAAAGAAGCCCGATAAGCCCGGATGGACTTACCTTAAGGACGAAATGAACCCTAAAAGGGTTTAAGATTCATATACCATATAGGGATTCATAGTATATGGGTATAGGGCCCCTACTTTTAAGGGTCATTTCGTCCTTCAGGTAGGTTCTTTTATCTACATAGTTGTTCAGCAAGCCGCCTTCAATGCTCCTGGTGTGTTGAAGGCTTTAGAGTCCTGTTATTTGTACCTTTTCGGGGTCTGGTGGGTTTTGGGCCCCCTTAAAGGGATCTATAGGGTTCCTTAAACGGATCTATGGGGCCTAAACAAGTAGAATCGGGTTTACAGTAGAAGCCCAAAAGTTGGAAACCCAATAGCCTCAACCCTTAAGAGTGATGTACAGGGAATTCCAGCACTATTTGGCTTTAGTCCGGTTTCCAACTTTATGGGGTTTACTGTAAGGCGTTCAAGGCAGGTTCAGGGTCTTGAGTTAAGGGCGTTCGGCTTTGGCTGCAGGCTTCGGGGTTCAGGGCATGTCCTACAGGGGCGTGTGGGTTTGTGGTAGGGGAGTTTCCGAAAATTGGGGTTACCTTGTTTTGGGATCCTTATGGTACGGATCATATTATTTAGGGTAATTACTATATTGGGGTCTCCTATTTTCGGAAACTCCCATAGACCTGACCCAAACCCTAAACTCCAAACCCTAATCCCTAAACTCTAATCGGAAACTCCCAGGACCTGTCTGCTTCAGAACAACCCCGCGGAGTAAGATGGCAGCCTGAATACTAAACCTGCGGAGTAAGATGGCAGCCTGAATACTCATACTTAGTTCCTTAGGGCCTTAGGGCCTTAGGATTAGGGTTTCGGGTTTAGGGTTCTGAGCACTTAGTTCTTTAGGGTTCCGAATCATGACTTTAATTAGTTTCTAAGTATACGCACCTAAAGCCCAATTCTAATGATAAAGGCCCCCGCCTGGCTTTGAACCGACAGCCAAGAACTCTCCCGAGTGGGGCGCATCATGGAGGACGTGGCCGTTGCAGATACCTTGGAAAATAGTGTTTCCATATATTCCATATGTCAAACTAGTACACTATTCCCGCCGTTGCAGGTATTGCAGAAAAGAGTATTCCCATATACTCCATATGTCAGACTAGCTATTCCCAATTTTTCAGGGCTCCTGAATACAATTAGACTAGAGTTGAGCACTTGACGATTATTGTCTTGTTATTGTTATTCTTGTTGTTGTTGTTGTCGTCGTCGTTGTTGTTTTGCTGTTTCTGCTTTGGTGGTTTCTTCAGTGAGGTTGTAGACTCTGAGGTTTTCAAGGATTTGTAGGTTCTGGGTTCATAGTCGTTCGCAGAGTCTCAGCGACAGTTAGGACGTTTTTGAATGGCAAGGTTTAAAAGGGCCGGCATTAACTTTATTCATAGAGCTGAGACTGTGTGCTGTACTCTTTCTTTGTCATAGAACCTTCCAAGCCACAGGAGCTGTGTGGCTTGCACCCTCGCAGTTAAAGATAATTAGTATGGGCTCCCAGCCATCAGAGCATCCGCCAGACTCTATTTTGTCGCTCGTCTGCCTAAGGCAGCAGCTGTAAGCATAAAGGTCCGATGGCGCCCACCAGAAAGAGCGAGAAGCACGAAATCCGTGTTTGGTTGGCCTGGTGTTTCGAGCATTGCTTGAAGCACGAGCAAGACCATACCCTAAACCCTAAACCCTAAACCCTAAACCCTAAACCCTAAACCCTAAACCCTAAACCCTAAACCCTTAAACCCTAAACCCTAAACCCTAAACCCTTAAACCGTGTACAGAGCTGAAGCATTGTGCGGCCTCGACTCCCGGATGAAAGTTTGTATGTCACAAGAAATCCAAAGATTTTCTTCGCTGGATGGAAAACAGAAAGCAATGCATGCTGCTTATCGTAGACTGGAGAGAAGCAAAGCCGATCATGGAGGAAGTCTGCAAGAGAGGCGAAAGCCATGGCCTCCACCTCTGTGTAGTTACACAAACGGAGGCGGCATTTCACCGCGCATCTCGCTGGGCAGGCAAGCAGGGCACAGGTGAAGAAATCTTGGTGACGTTGGGCTTCTCGCGCGCAGCCACGAGAACCTTCATCGCTCGCCACACACAGACCATGCAAGAGCAATTGAAGCATGAAGTGTTGCCTGTCGTGCCGGTGCCCGTGCATCCCAAGATCATGGATGAATGTTCCCTCTTGTCGCTGCCACACCTTCTGAACGCGGTTCGTGACCCCGGTCAGGCTTGTAGACTTGAGGAGCTTATCCAAAACACCATGTGGCAAGTCTACGAAGATTGATCCCTAGTGAAGACGAGAGGTCGGTTGAATTGGAAAACCGTGCCTGCTGGTCCTTCGGAAAGTCACGTAATGTAGGGGCCTTAATAGTTAAGATATTGTTTTGGGGGTTCCTTATTATAATTGTAGTATACTATACACCCCAAAACCCTATTCTAGTTAATAAGGCCCCTATAGTATGCACATGAATTGTGACTTGTTTTTTCTGTTTCATGATGCACAGTTGGCGAAATTGGCGCAAGATGCGTCTGCAGCCCTTCAGGCCCTTTTTTTGCCGCGGCCCCCTTCGGGGCACAACCTCCCTCAGCTCTTGTGAGTTAAGTTTACATTCGGCACTTCTGTATGCCCGGCATGTATAGCATCGGTGTTCGCCCTGCGCAGTTGGTGTAATCTCTCGTGCATGGGTCTGAAGGTTGCACCGGCGTATGCGAGGATTGAAAATTGACCAACACGGGCCGCTATTATGAGCGGAGATTGTCAGTGGTCACCAGCTACCATCCTGTCACATTTAGCTGTAATGTGCATCCTGCTTGTCATCGTTATATTGGATATGCCCATGCTGCTGATTCCTAGGCTCGGGCTACCTGCAATGCTGAACAACACAGCAACGGTGCACGCAGCAGCAAGCAAGAGTGCCCTTCAACTTCCGCATGATTCGCATCTGTTCTGGGGCAGCAGTGTACTCTCGGGGCCTAAATCGTCACTTATACTAGTTTGGGGGTTCCTCATGATATTTATAGCATAATATACACCAAAACCCTATTCTAATGATTAAGGGCTCTATATCAGGGTATTGCCCTAGAGTCTTTTGATCCGTGTTGCGTTCTGCAGGTAAGGGTGGCGAAGTGGCAACGTGATCCGGGCCAGAGTAGGGCTCAGCGCCAGCATTAACCCGGAAGGTCCATACATACTATTTTTGGATCATATAATTGGTAGTTTTATTGTTCTTCCTATTGTTATTCTTATGAAATTAGGTTCCCAAGGCAATGAGACGGATGGTCTTTTCCGTACTGACAATGTATGTGGACTCTTTCGGTAATTGCTTTGTCACAGCCAGCCCTTGCCCGCTTCAGCGCCACGCTCGCTTAATGCAGATGCGCGAAGCAAGATGACAATGCCCTGTATGGAGTATGGTTTGTATTACTAGTATACTCACCAATATTTAGCAGGAGCCCTATCTACACTCACCAAAACGGTAATACAAACCCCACTTCATATCAGTATGGACTTATTGACCCACCTCAACATCCCAAACCCTAAACCCTAAACCCTAAACCCTAAAGCCTAAGCCCCAAACCCTAAACCCTAAACCCTAAACCCTAAAGCCTAAACCCCAAACCCTACATAAGCCCGCAACCTTGAGCCCCAAAATGCAAACCCGAAAGGCAGACCCCAAACCCTAACTTTATACAGCCTTATAGGGCCCTGAGAAAAAAAAGAAAAAGAACCAATGCAGGCAATTTTGAAGGAAGTTTTACCTGGACCCCAAAAAGTATGTAGAATAAGAGCCTTGTGTGGGTGTTGGGCCATTCTTTTACCTACTTTGGGGGGTTTTAGGTAAGATCCTTAAACCCTATAGATCCCTTTAAGGAACCCCTATAGATCCCATTAAGGAGCCCTTTTCAGGAACCGACTTACTTCTAAGATCCTTCGAAGAGGACCGGCTCGAGGCTTTTGACCTCGTCGAGCGGCGAACAGAGGAGGTGGCAGAGAAGGTGCAGGCCGGCCTGCCTCGTGTTTGGTTTAGGGTCTAGGGTCTAGATCCATGATCCGGCTACCTCGTGTTTTTAGGGTCCTATGATGAATAGAATAGGGTTCCTTTAAAAGGGTCTATAAGGGTACTATAATATAGGCGCCTAAGGTGTTTGGTTTAGGGTTTAGTTTAAGGTTTAGAGTTCAATGGTTCGAGCTTTGGGTTGCGGTGTTCAATGCGGCTTTAATTGAGGGTTTACGGCTTTCTTTGTGGTGTTCCAGAGGGACTCTACAAAGGTTGTGGATTTAGGGTTCTGTTTCGGGGTTTAGACTTTCCACACGGTTCGACAAGGGGCTATAGGGCTCGGGGTTATGAGCGTTTCTTTGACGGTGGGGGTTCTTCAGTCGAGGGGTTCTCCAGGCGGTGTGAAGGGGTCTTTTGTAGGGCTTTCGTAGTTTATCTTGCACGGCTCGAACACTGCGTGGGGCTACAGGATTCAGGCTTCGCGATGCAGGGATCAGGATGTAGAGTTGCGTGCTTTGAGGTTCAGGATTGTGCAGACAAATCTCCAGATCCCGGAAGCACAGGGTGTAGGCTTCCTGTTGATTTTAGTCTTCCTAGGTTTTTTTTGATTTTGGTGCGTATAAAACCCCAGAGAATATTAAACATATTGTTTTTATTATCGTTCTAAGGGGGGCATCGTTGACACTACTTTGGTGTCATACAACAGGCAGTGCAAGCTTCATCGGCCGTCGGCCGTTTACCCTCTCACAAGACGTCGAAAGAGGTCTCTTCACGGTTGAGGATTTGGCGTACTCCTCAAGTACTCTCTGGCAGAGAGCCCAAGGATCTGCAGAAGCGCGTCGCCACTCAGCGATGATGTTACTGAAAAGGTCGCTGCCACTTGCTACGAGTGTTTGTTGTTGTTGTTGCTGAAGCAAATGCTGTTGTTCGTTATTCCATAGAAGAATATACCCGGAAACCCCTACCCCGACCACACTCTATTAGGCAAATCTCCGTCGATCACCGCCTTCTTCAACACGAACCCTGCCCCGGCAAACCTCAACTCTCAAGGCTTACCTGAACCCAAAGACACCTACATTTGTAGGGCTCCTCGTTATGATTGGTGTTTTTTGGGGTTTCTGGTAGGGTTTGGGGCAGCTTAGAGTCCTGAAACAGTCGTTGTGGTGTTCCCTTTGCGGTTCCCTGGCTTATGTGCGGCAGCAAACTTCCTATAACACCTCATCTAATCCTTTAGGTCAGTCACAAAAGGTATTATGCTTGGATTTTTAAGCATTTAAGGTTCTCTCGGGGTAATGGACTCGCACCTGAACTCCCCTTGATGGTTTATTGCACATTCGGGGTTCCTTTTGGCTCACAATCAGGATCCCACCGCTTAGGGTTCTAAATCAGGGTTCTCCAATGGTCTGAACCTCACACCCGATGAAGCGCCCGACTTCCGCAGAAGCGCCACGCGCAATCTCGCCAGGCATAAAACGTCATGGTTTAACCCCGGGTGAGTGGCAGTATAAATGAGACTGTAGCACTTTGACAGCACAGAAAACATGACAGCAAAGCACACACCTCAACCCTAAGCAATCTCAACCCTAAGCCCCATGGAATCCATTCCGCCCTGAAAATGAATGTTCCGCACGCCTGGCTTGCTTGCATAGCATGTCCCAAAGGGTCCTATGCACTGTTATGGGGGCTACCTCCCGAGGTCATAATAGTAATTCCGAATATGGAAACCCTACATTCTCCTACATCGCAGGAATACAGTAGCTTAGTCCCGCGAGGCTTTGGACTCCGACATGGAGAATGCAAGGCCTGTTTGGGCTTTGTTTCTGCCAGTTGGTGTGACTCACTTGGGAGTTTCCAAAAAAAAAGTGAGTGCCTCATTTTGGGGTCACTCAGGGTGCTATATGAGGGTACCCTATTTTCGGAAACTCGCACTTCAGTTATTCCCTTGAACAAGCTACAACCGAGAAGTCTTACTTGGACCGCACCAGCATAGATGTCAATGCGTGTTTCATCGTGCTCATTTGCTATGAGTGCCGATGCCCTGATCGCCATTGCGTTTGTTATGTCTGATGTAGTGATGAATGCTGATGCTCAGATTGGCCCCTGTGTAACCTTATTGTTTCAAGAAGAGGGAGATGATAAAGCTGTGAAGATTGGCCAGTCTTGTCAGGGCACGCCAGACAGCTCGACCACCAGCACCAGAACCAACGACAACAGCAGCAGCAGCAGCAGCAGCAATGGCAACAGCATCCGCTGTAGCAACAGCGCCGGCAGCAGCAGCAACAACAGCAGCAGCAGCAACAACAACAACACAACGACCTCTACCACTGTCACCACCACGACCAGCACTCACAGCAATGTCGGCAACAACTGTAAGAAGATCATCGACAGCATCAGCAGCGATCAAAACAAACCAACTGGTCCTGAAGTCAACAGCAACAGCAGCAGCAGCAACAGCAGCAGCAACAGCAACAACAACAACAACAGATCAACGACGAAATACACCCGACGACTAGGCATAGCAGCATCGTCCTGGAATCACCTTGGTCAGTTGCAATGCAGCAGGAACAAGCACAACAGCCGCCACAGCACAGTTACCAGTAACGACGACAACCGCAGTAGCATCAGCGATAGCTGCAAACAGCAACGACAACGATGTCAGCAGTACCATCATCGGCAGCCGCTGCCGCAACCTTAACCACAACGCACAACCCCAGCATGGCAACAGCAGGAGCAGAAGCGACAGCAAAGATGACAGAACTCGTGGCAGGTTTGCAATCACAGCAACAGCAGTAGTGTCGATGTATTATGGACTGTGCCGGATCCATTGGCAGCCGGACTGGCCGCGGCTCACGCCGAAAATCCCCACAGCAAGAACAAAAACAACACAGTGGACATTCGATAACCAGTCAACTATGCAAAAGTTCCAAACCAGTGCCTGTAACGCAGAAGAGCTGTAGGAGCTTCAGTGGCATCAGTGCTACTGACTGCCATAATCGCAACTTGCAAACCAGTAACAGGTTCATCAGTGGAGTAGACATCGGAAGCGTTTAGGGTACCAGGTTCATCGGTGGAGAAAGGCAGGAACGACTAGTGACCAGTCGACAAGAGCCTGCTTTAATTGCTTGGTCTGCCCGAAACCCGATGGCCTTATACACTCATATAAGCCGGCAGATCCTAAACCCGAGTATCCTGAAGGACGAAATGACCCTTAAAAGTAGGGGCCCTATACCCATATACTATGAATCCCTATATGGTATATGAACCTTAAACCCTTTTAGGGTTCATTTCGTCCTTAAGGATATAGAACCCCAAACCTTGGAACCCGAAACCCAAAGCCTCAGACACTAAACGCTACGCTCAGGAGCCGCAGCGCCTCGCCCCCACGGGTCGCCATGCGCCTGAGGTTCGCTTTTGGGATAGCAGAACTTCCGAGTGAACGCGTTATGGGGCTTTAAAAAACCCTAAACCCTAAACCCCAAACCCCAAAACCCTAACCCCTAACCCCTAAACCCTAAACCCCTAAACCCTAAACCCTAAACCCTAAACCCCTAAACTAAAGCTGGTGATGCCTGTCGCGACGTCTAGGAGCCTATGGCATCGCCAGCGCACGTGCGCTGAGCACCGGCATCCGTGTCAAGAACGGATGCTTACCGCCTGCAGCTTGAGCGCGAAGAGTTAGCTTCGTGCTCCGTACCCGCATTCGTTCACTTCGGAGGGTGCATTACGCTTCAAGCGTAGAAATAAATAATAGTATATTTTATTACCCTAAACCCTAGGGTCGGGATCCTAAATGGCTTCGGAGGGCCGTACCGACGGCCGGTTCGAGCGACCGCATTTCGGACGGTCCGTGTGCACTCCCTGTACGCACCAAGTGCACGTACGGACGGGCGGCCGCATCTCGGACAACCAGCAGACTGGACCCCACTGCCCGTACGGACGGCCGGTTTGGCAGCCAACTGCCCGTACGGACGGCGCCGCGTGCACTCACCGCCAAGAGCAGCCACATGAAAAGAAAGGAGGGGACCTCGAGATTGGCGCCGTGCCTAGGTCAAAATGCACATTTTATGAAAAGAAAAGACAACTCCAAAATCAGTTGCAGTTTTCCAGATTTCCGAAACGCAGCACCTGCCCGTACGGACGGCGGCCCCTTGTCTTTGCCTCCTTAATGAAGGAGACCACCCTTGCCCGTACGGACGGCCCCCATTGCCCGTACGGACGGCACTGGACCCAACTGTCCGTACGGACGGCCGGGTTCGGCAGCCAACTGCCTGTACGGACGGCTCCGCGTGCAAGAGGACCCCCTGCCCGTACGGACGGCCGGTTCGGGCGGCCCCCACTGCCCGTACAGACGGCGCTCCCTTATTTTTGCTTTCTTAATGAAGGAGACCACCACTGCCCGTACGGACGGCCGGTTCGGGCGGCCCCCACTGCCCGTACGGACGGCGGTCCCTTAGCTTTGCTTATTGACGGAGACCACCACTGCCCGTACGGACGGCCGGTTCGGGCGGCCCCCACTGCCCGTACGGACGGCGGTCCCTTATCTTTGCCTTCTTAATGAAGGAGACCACCACTGCCCGTACGGACGGCCGGTTCGGGCGGCCCCCACTGCCCGTACGGACGGCGCCGTGCGGACGGCGCTCCCCTATCTTTGCCTTTACTATGAACGAAATACTTTACGTCCAATTGGATCCATACCTTATCTTTGCCTTCTTAATGAAGGAGGACCCCACTGCCTGTACGGACGGCCGATTCGGGCGGCCCCCACTGCCCGTACGGACGGCGCTCCCCTATCTTTGCCTTCTTAATGAAGGAGGACCCCACTGTCCGTACGGACGGCTGGTTCGGGCGGCCCCCTGCCCGTACGGACGGCGGTCCCTTATCTCTGCCTCCTTAATGAAGGAGACCACCCTTGCCCGTATGGACGGCCGGTTCGGGCGGCCCCCACTGCCCGTACGGACGGCGCCGTGCGGACGGCGCTCCCCTATCTTTGCCTTCTTAATGAATGAGACACCTTACGTCCAATTGGGGCCCATACTTTATCTTTGCTTTCTTAATGAAGGAGGACCCCGCTCCCTTATCTTTGCCTTCTTAATGAAGGAGACCAATACTGCCCGTACGGACGGCCCCCACTGCCCGTACGGACGGCTCCGTGCGGATGGCGCTGTGCGGACGGCGCTCCCCTATCTTTGCTTTCTTAATGAAAGAGACACTTGGTCCAATTTGGGCCCATACCTTATCTTTGCCTTCTTAATGAAGGAGGACCCCACTGTCCGTATGGACGGCCGGTTCGGGCCGCCCCCACTGCCCGTACGGACGGTGGTCCCCTATCTTTGCCTTCTTAATGAAGGAGGGGCCCCCTGCCCGTACGGACGGCGGTCCCTTATCTTTGCTTCTTGATGAAGGAGACCACCCTTGCCCGTATGGACGGCCGGTTCGGGCGGCCTCCACTGCCCGTACGGACGGCGCCGTGCGGACGGCGCTCCCCTATCTTTGCCTTCTTAATGAAGGAGACACCTTACGTCCAATTGGGGCCCATACCTTATCTTTGCCTTCTTAATGAAGGAGGACCCCGCTCCCTTATCTTTGCCTTCTTAATGAAGGAGACCACCACTGCCTGTACGGACGGCCCCCACTGCCCGTACGGACGGCGCCGTGCGGACGGCGCTCCCTTATCTTTGCGTTCTTAATGAAGGAAACACCTTACGTCCTATTGGGGCCCATACCTTATCTTTGCCTTCTTAATGAAGGAGGACCTCATTGCCTGTCTAAAGCTGGTGATGCCTGTCGCGACGTCTAGGAGCCTATGGCATCACCAGCGCACGTGCGCTGAGCACCGGCATCCGTGTCAATAACGGATGCTTACTGCCTGCAGCTTGAGCGCGAAGAGTTAGCTTCGTGCTCCGTACCCGCATTCGTTCACTTCGGAGGGTGCATTTACGCTTCCAGCGTGCAAATAAATAATAGTATATTGTAATACCCTAAACCCTAGGGTCGGGATCCTAATTGGCTTGTGAAGTTTTGAAGCTGGACTCTACTGTCCGTACGGACGGCGCCGCGCATGCTCCCTGGCAGCTCACAGGCTGGCCCCATCTGCTGGCTGGACCCCACCGGACGGCCGGTTCGGGCGGCCGTGGGCTCACTTCTACGCACCAAGTGCCCGTGCGGACGGCCAGGCAGCCACCTGCCCGTACGGACGGCAGAGCAGCTACATGAAAAGAAAGAAGGGGACCTCGACATTGGCGCCTGGCCTAAGCTAAAATACACATTTTATGAAAAGAATTTAGTACTCCAACATCAGCCACAATTTTCCAAATTTCCGAAAGGCAGCCAGCTGCCCGTGCAGACGGCTTCCTTGCCAGCTCTCGCAGGCTGGCCCCATCTGCAGGCTGGACCCACTGCCCGTGCGGACGGCCGGTTGGGCGGTGCGTGTGCCTCCCTGTACGCACCAAGTGCCCGTACGGACGGCAGGTTCGGGCGCACTCCCTGTACGCACCAAGTGCCCGTACGAACGGCCGGTTCGGGCAGCCGCATCTCGGACAACCCGCAGACTGGACCCGTCCGTACGGACGGCCGGTTTGGCAGCCAACTGCCCGTACGGACGGCGGCGCGTGCGAGAGGACCCCACTGCCCGTACGGACGGCCGGTTCGGGCGGCCTTCACTGCCCGTACGGACGGCACTGGACCCCACTGTCCGTACGGACGGCCCGTTTGGCAGCCACCTGCCCGTACGGACGGCGGCGCGTGCAGGAAGACCCCACTGCCCGTACGGACGGCCGGTTCGGGCGGCTCCGACTGCCCGTACCAACGGCGCCATTGTACTCCCTGAAGGGTCGCAGGCTGGACCCCACTGCCCGTACGGACAGCCGGAACTGCCCGT
>CAJNDT010005954.1:310189-435189 GCA_905221615.1 Symbiodinium sp. CCMP2592
CGGGCAGACTACCTTAAATCATAACAGGCTTCATATTATGATTTAAGCCATATTCCTTAATTCAGGGGTATGGGCTTTCTGGGTTAAGCTCTTTTTTTAGCTGTACTAGTCGGGAAGTGTTCGCTCGCTTCTTTCGGGTGTGGCATGGGGGAAAGCACTTGCCCTGATTCACCCTCGCACCGAAATCAGTCAGGAACTGCCCCAGCGAACCCCAGAAATTCCAAGCCGAGCTGGTATAACAAAGCTCCAAGAGCTGGTTATGCAAAAGGTCCGCAACATAAATATCTGACCGTTCATATATAACGACTACGTACACCAAAATATACGTACCAAGACCCTAGTCTAGTCACGAAGGGCGAGGCATTTATTTCAATCACCCCTTCTCGAGGCTAGACCTTCTACCTTCTAAAAAAACGGCTTGCGAACACCTGCCGTCCGGTCGGTAAGAAACGTTTAGGGCAAGCGAAGTCTGGGCTAGCACATAGTGGATGACCGCTTCTGGTGGAGGGCCCTCTAAGTTCGTTTTTGACGCTTTGGATGTTGGTTCAAGGTTTTCGCAGGTTCCACAGAAGGATCACGGTGCTCGAATCTTCTGTAACTGGATATGATGTATGGTACAGTAGTGGCATCCAGGTCTGAGTATCTGGCTCTGTGGCATGTTTACTTTGCCTGTCGCTTTAATTTAGCAGTGGTGGTTGTGCTGGGTTTGTGACTGCTGGTTGGGTTGTGTGTGGGGTGGGTGGGGAGTTGGTGTGGGTTGTTGGGGTCGGTGGTGGGTGGGTGGTGGGTGGGTTGGTGGGTATGAGTGGTGTGTGGGTCGGTGGGTTGGTGGTGGGTGGGTTTAGCCTTTCCAAAGCCCCAAGCCCGAAACCCGAAAACCTGAAACCCTAAACCCCAAACCCTAAACCCTAAACCCCAGCCCGACAGCTTCGTGAGCAGTTCCCTGCCTGAAGGGACGGGATGGGCCAGAGCCTTGCCACGACGGCCCTACTCTGCAGGATCTTCACGAGGTGGATGCCTGAGTAAGTCTTTGAGTGAGTATGAACATAGTTTGGGCTTAGGGTTTGGAATTTGAAACATGAAAAAGCATGTCAGTCCTGGCGGTGGCGCTGTGTAGCTCTGTTCTCGCAACCGTGGCTGCTGCTGCTGTTCCCATTGTTCCTCGTGCTGCTGATCTTCTGGGCGGCACGATCTTCCATTTCTTTATGATTATCTTGAGCTCTCCCTGATGTGGGCTGCGAAGATGACACTCAGAATTATGATGTCGATGGTTATGATGATGATGATGAGGACGATGAGGGGGAGGGGTGGGAGGATGAGGATGACGGCTATGATGATGGTGATGGTCACGATGATGGTGATGCTGCTGACGATGATGCCGATGATGAACATGATGTTGATGATGATGAGGAGGAGACCGGTCATGGCGATAGGACGAATTTATGCATCGTGATGAATCCTTCTGCTGGTGCCACGACCGGTGGTGATATGACGATGATGACGTTGAGCAACACGAATGACCATGGTAGAAAGCGACGGTGGGCCGCCCGCACGTGATCTATCTGTTATGCAATGGCAACAGATTATCCCGCAGCCTGCTAGGCGCCAATTGTCCCACATCCCTCCTCACTTTGCCCTACATAGCGAGCGCGACAGTAGTTGTTGCAGCAGCTCGTTCATCCTTGAAGCATTTGCTAGAGGCTTGGACGCACCCAACCGTGGTGGCCGGCAGTGAGCATGTAGATCCCGAACATGTCACGTTCTGTAGCATGCGCATTTAACTCTACCTCTCATGCTGCCGCGCGCCATAAGGGGACGCCGCCGACAAGCAATTAAATTCAAGCCGTGGTTTTAGGGTTTAGGGTTTGCATGCGGTTTTGCGAAGGTGCCGACACGCCTCAATTGCAACAACTGAGGCACGGAGTTTTGCAGCTGCATGGGGAAGTTGAGTGCATGGCAGATATATATATATATATATATATATATGTATATGGCAATAATTAATATATATATATATATATATATATATATATATATTAAAGTAAACGCTCCGGAGATTAATTTTAAAACCAAGGTTACCAACCCTGATCTGCGCACCCTGTACGCCTGTCCCCACAACCTGTAGCCCTGAACCCCTTGATGCGGTTCAATTGCGGCAGGGATTTGGAACACCAAAATCCTAAACCCCGAACCCTAAACCCTTAAATCCAAGACCCCAAACCCTGAGCCCTAGCTCCCAATCCCCAAGCCCTAAACCCTCAACTCTTCAGCCCGATGCTACGGAGTACGACGCGTCGGCGATCCCTATAGGTGGTCCACCACTTTACCGAGTTCTGGCAGGTTCATATAGGGTTTGGCGTATAGGGCTGAGGGATACTGAGTAGTCATTAATAGGTCATGCTGTAATCTAGACTGCAAAACACACACGAAACGCTTTCTCCAATCCGTTTGAGGGGTTTGGTTGTCAAGTTGTCACGCATGTTGTGGGATGACATCTTGGCGGTAAGCCGCAAAAAGCCAATGCCTAAAACCATGCAGCACCATACGGCTCGAACGATCCACATCCGCAAAGAGGGACCCTTCTCAGAGCTGAATCGAAGCTCCGGCCGCCTAGGCCCCAATTCCCGAAAAGCTCAAACTCTCAAAGGGGAGAAGGAGGGACCCTCAATGGGGACCCCTAACCTATAATGGGCTATTTAACGGGTATATAATAGCTATGGTAAGGGTATATACCTAGGGCTTGACTATTGGAGCTGCCAAGTTCAAGGCAATATGTTTCGGGGTTAAGGGGCTTGCACAACCTTGCTACTCTGACACGCCTTACTGCTATTGCTCGTACGACTGCTGTTACTCCTGCTACTGTTATTCCTTCTAAAACAACATATTGGTACTACTCTTAGTACTAATACTACTAATACTACCTTTGCAAGCACTACTGCTTTAACTGCTGTTACTGCTATTGCTACTTCTGCTGCTCCTGCTACTGCTACTGCTATTCCAACTCCCACTACTACTACGACTACTACTACTACTACTACTACTACTACTACTACTACCGCTGCTACTCCTACCCCTGCTATCCCCAAACTCCAAAACCCTAAGAGCCGTCGCAACCTTACCTGAACCCTAATTAAACCCTCAAACTTCTAAAATCTTAAAACCACAAACCCTAAAACCCGAACCCTAAAACCCTAAAATCTTAACCCTAAACCCTAAAACCCTGAAACCCTGAACCATAAACCCTCGCAGCCGTCGCCCGGCATCCAGGGAGCAGCTCGCCAACCTTGCCGGTCTACCTCTGGCATTGCAGAAAAAGCTGCAGGCTGCAACAGGGCTCAGCGGTTGGAGTTTGGGGTTTAGAAGTTCAGGGTTTAGGAGGTTAGGGCTTAGGGATTTAGAGTTTAGGCGATTAGGGTTTAGGAGGTTGGGGTTGTTTAGGGTTTATCACAGGGGAAAAGGAGGGACCCTCAATGGGGACCCCTACCCTATAATGGGCTATATAGTGGGTATATAGTAGCTATGTTAGGTAGGGGAAAAAACCTAGGGGTCCTTATTCAGGGTCCCTCCTTTTACCCTTGGAGTTTAGGGAGGCTGCAACAGGGGTCAGGGTTGGGGCTCTTTGAATTAAGGGGAAGTGCGATGCGGGGTCCTTCACAGGTACCATAAGGGTTCCTTCGAGGGCATCATAAAGGTTTCTTTGCCGGGTTCTCCTAGGGCTACCATAAGCTTCTCTCAAGGTTCCCCTGAGAGGGGTTCCATAAGGGTATCTATCACGGTTTTATGCGGTGTTACGGTGTATTTTATAGGGTTTGGGCGGCAAAATGGGGGGCTTGAAATTTAGCAGCAACACCATCCCCTCATGGTCGCTCGTACTGTTTCGGTAGACTATACTTCATGGTTTAGGGTGCCTTACAGGCACTGCAATGTTCCCTCTAAGGTTCCTTAAAGGGGTTCCAAGAGGGTGTCTATGATGGTTGCAGTGGTTTAGAGTTCGCTGCTAGGAAACTTCTCGGGCTTTTATAGGGTCTTACAAGGGTAGCACCGGGAACTCCAGAAAGTTGGAATATGGATTAATGATAGGATCCCCTATAATTTGCCATAGAAGGGTTAGGATATTCATATTGCAACTTTCTGGCTTTTACCTTTTGGTTTGAGGGTTCAAGGTCGAGGGTCTCGCATGTTTCGGGCTTCGCATAGAGTTGATGTCTGGCTTAGATGGGGATCCGAATCTTGGGATTGAATGTGAGGTTTCGGGGAGTTGTTATACTACAGATCCAGGCGATGCAGCCGGTGAGGCTCGTCTCTGAATGCCACCGCATTCCTCCTGGGTTTCAATCTTACACTAGTACTACCTTGTCTGCCTCTTCGGATGCATAAGTACCTGTAGCTGTATTCGAAAAATAGCTACCTTCGAGGATTCCTTAGGTGGTTCCTCCAAAGGCCTAACCCTAAACCTTTAAACCCCCAAACCCTGAAACCTCTGAAGCCGAAACCCACAGACTCGCTTCAAGCTTTTCCTAGGGGTACTTAGAAATACATTTTAATTTTTGGCTATTATAAATTATAACCCCTAAGAAACAGTAAAAATTACAATTGTTGCTAGGGTTCTAAGTTCAGTATAATAGATCAAACTCTGCACTCCCGACGCCGTTGGGTTTAGGGTTTAGGGGTATAGGAGTTAGTGGTGTGCAGGTTTAGGGGTTTAGGGGTTTACAGTAACCGGGACATGGAAATCGGATGCTGCCTTGTCTCAATGGGATGCTGGCTTGTCTTGTCCAGTTTCGGGGTTGGGGTATGCTGACATCATGTTCCAACGTCCTGGCCTCTTCCGCAGCAATCCTAAACCCTAAACCCTGCAAACCCTACGATAGACCGTAAAACCAAACCCTGAAGCCTGTACCCGAACCTCCTGATCTCCGAACCTTACTGGTGCTTAAGTAGAGTGGAGGAAAGCATATAGGCACTACTGCAATTACTACGGTTGATGATAGAAATCCTGCATTACCCATAATAAGGAATATACCATAATTCCCATAGTTTAGGGTCCTTAAGGTCATGCAGGATTTATATCATCAACAGTATAAGGGTTTAGATGGTACCGTTTTAGGGATCCCACAAGCACCAGTAAGAAACCTTGACAGGCCAGTCCCGGGCAGAGCGTATTTCCGTGACTCGCTCTGCAGCAGATCTAACTACCGGGCGACGAAACCTAACCCCAAAGTAAACCCTAAGCCAGTTCAAAAATCCTAAACCCCGCTGACTCCTGAATCTCAGAGCCATACCCTCTGAGCCTGAAAATGCTCATCCAGCGACATTCTAGTTGCGGCTTGGGTTCAGGATTCTGCTTCGGACTGGACCATGGATAAGGCGTTTTCCCACACTCCTGCAAAGCACAGAGCAGTTGTTGTACAAAGGCAAGTAGCATCCCATAAATGTTACATCATAGAGACTCTGCGCAAAAAGGATACTTCATACGCCTCGCATGCACATAGCTCTGTTGAGATGCCCACAACCTCACGACCCAAACTTGCAATTGCAGTTGGCGCACACACTCGCGACTGCTCATTTAATCCTAAAGCCTGCAACTGCGAGCTCTCAAACCGAACTCCACGAGCTCCTACACCGTTACAAAGTCGTACTAGTACTTATGGTATTTTTAATAGTAATAGTAATTATAGCAATATAAACAGTAATAGTAATAGAAAAAGCAATAATTAGTCATAGGAATAATATTACTACATGCCTTATCGCACATGGCAAGCCACACCCCGCGATCCCTTCGAAACAAAGACCGGCCTCAACCCCCAGACCCCTAAAGCTAAACATCCCGGCGGTTTAGGGTTTAGGGTTTTGGTTTTTGTTTAGGGTTTTGGTTTTGGTTTTGGTTTTGGTTTAGGGTTTAGGGTTTTGGTGTTGGTTTTGGTTTAGGGTTTAGGGTTTAGGGTTTTGGTTTTGGTTTTGGTTTTGGTTTAGGGTTTAGGGTTTTGGTGTTGGTTTTGGTTTAGGGTTTAGGGTTTAGGGTTTTGGTTTTGGTTTTGGTTTTGGTTTAGGGTTTAGGGTTTTGGTGTTGGTTTTGGTTTAGGGTTTAGGGTTTAGGGTTTTGGTTTTGGTTTTGGTTTTGGTTTAGGGTTTAGGGTTTTGGTGTTGGTTTTGGTTTAGGGTTTAGGGTTTAGGGTTTTGGTTTTGGTTTTGGTTTTGGTTTAGGGTTTAGGGTTTTGGTGTTGGTTTTGGTTTAGGGTTTAGGGTTTAGGGTTTTGGTTTTGGTTTTGGTTTTGGTTTAGGGTTTAGGGTTTTGGTTTTGGTTTTGGTTTAGGGTTTAGGGTGTTGGTTTTGGTTTAGGGTTTAGGGTTTAAGCTGTTATCAGCTATAGACAACCTGATGTTTGAAACCGTAAGCCACATTGAAGCTCTCATTTCGACACTGCACCCCAAGAGCCTGAGCTTCATACAAGCCCTGTATCTACAACACTTGCTTCCGCGAATAACCGCCTATGAAACCCAAGCCCTATGTTTGCACGACGTAAGCTCGATGAAAACCCTAAACCCTAAATCCTAAACCCTGAACCTTATAAATCTTAAACCCTAAACCTTAAATCTTACAAGCCCTAAATCTTATAAGCCCTAAATCTTATAAACCCTAAACCCTAAACCTTATAAATCCGAAGCCCCAAATCTTACAAACCCAAACCCTTCCGAAGCGGAGGAGCCGTCCTCCCTCCGCGGGTGCTGCGATCGCGCTTTGCCGACCCCAGCGTCCGAGCTCAGGTTGGGAGTTGAGATCTCAGGCTTAGGGTTTAGGGTTTAGGGTCCTCTGGAGGGTTTTTAAGGGTTCCTTTAAAGGGATCCATAAGGGCACTATAAGGGATCTATAGGGTTAGGGCTTAGAGGTTTAGGGGTTTAGGGTTTAGGGCTTGGGGCTTAGGGTTTAGGGCATTGTTCTAGGGTTTGTAAGGTTTAGGGTTTAGGGTTAAATAAGGTACCCCGAATATTCGGAAACTCCCATATTGGGCTTGGGGCTTAGTGTTTAGGGTTTAGGGTATTGTTTCAGGGTTTGTAAGGTTTAGGGTTTAGGGTATTGGGTTTAGGTTTTACAGATATAGGGCGTTTCCGAAAATAGGGACTCTAATATGGTACCCTAAATGGTATTAAGGGTCCCAAAATAAGGTACGCCGAATGTTCGGAAACTCCCATATTGTGCTTGGGGCTTAGGGTTTAGGGTTTAGGGTATTTTGTAGTGGGTTTAGGTTTTAGGGCTTATAGCGTTTAGGGTTTAGGGTATTTTGTATTGGGTTTAGGTTTTAGGGCTTAGAGTTTAGGGGTTGGGTTTGGGGTTTCTATAGTCTCCGTAGGTTTCCATCCCAGAGGGTCCACATACACTACCATTGCGGAATTAGGTTCGCGAAACCATCATGGGGATGGTCATTTGGGCCCTAATTCCATAATGGTAGTGTATATGGACCCTCTGGGTATAGTCTCCTGAGGAATTACTGTTTTCATGCAAAACCCAAGAGAATATTGACACTATTAGTTTAATTATGGTTCCAAGGGGGTAAAGGTTTAGGGTATTGCATTTAGGGTTAGTGTAATGGCGGTCTACCTGGGTTTCTGTAAGATACGGGTTACTGCGAAGGTTAAGGGTTAAGGGTGTAAGGTTGACGCGTCGGGCTTTTGTGGGCTTTGGTTTTAGGGCTTGGGGTGTAGGGTTTCGGGGTTTTGTTCTTGGAGTCTACAGGCCTTCGGGTTCAGTGTTTTTTAAGGGCTTTGGGATTTGATGTTGTGGTCTCAGGCGCAGAGGTCTCGTTGTTGCTGAATGAGTTCGAGTCTGGTTGACTGTTGCAGCAGTTCTGATGTCCAGAGTAGCAGTAGCTGCAGCATCAGGACGAGAAGGCACCGTTGTGGCGGCGACGGCGGCGGTGGTGGTAGTGGTCGTAGTAGTGGCAGTAGTAGTCGTCGTCGTCGTCGATGTAGTGGTAGTGTTAGTGGTGGTGATAGTTGTAGTCGTAGTCGTTTTGTAGTCGTCGTCGTAGTAGTAGAAGTAGGAGTAGGATCACGAGCCGGAGCAGGAGAAGGAGGAAGAGGAGGAGCAGGAGGAGGAGCAAGAGTGCCACTGACAGTCTGAGCAAGAGCAAGACCAAGACCAAGCTGTGGTTGAAGAAGTAGCAGTGATCGTCGTGGTGGTGGTGGTAGGGATGGTAGTGATGATAGATGTGCAGTGCCTTGGCTTTATGCTGTTCCCTATCCCGGGAAAGCATGCAAGAGGACTGATTTATATTGCTTGTCAGGAAGAGGGTGTTGGTTGAGCAGTGGCCAGGTTGATGGCGTGAGGGGCTGATGGGTTTGCACAGATGTTTCGGCACGCGAGATACTGCGGAGGAACATGATACCAAGAAACAACGGCACATTGCCCCCCCCCCCCCCACCCCATCCCCACCCCAGAAAACAAGCAGAAATGCGGCACACATTGCTACCAAACCCGCATAGCGCGTTTGGTCTTGCGGAGTCCTTTCTATGCTGTGTTCAGAAAGCCTAGGCACACAATGCCACTACTGCGAACACCTGCAAATAGCGGCATTTAAAGCACTTTCCGTAGCATGCAGGACAAGTCCCGGCCTCAGTAAGCAGTGAAACCCCCAAAAACGCACCATTGCAACTGAACCCGCTAGCAAAACCAAACCATCCTTAGACAGGACTCCGGGGGCGTCCGCTGAGCGCGAAGTGAGCTGCCCGCACAGACTATCGAAGTCCCAGCGGAGGCGGCCAGGTGTCGTAAGTGGGTGTAGGGTTTAGGGGTTTAGGAGTTTAGAGTTTAGGGTGTAAGCCCTTTCTCAAATTGGGTTCTGCAGTACCATACTTTAATGCTTCGTTTGGTGCTTTTTCAATACTTGTTCCTTAAAGGAACAATTTTGGAGTAAAACAATGGTTTTAATATTTAATTTTTCGGTACCTGTTACTTAATTAATCACAGGAACCATCATCTATAACTTTTCTCGCTGAGTACTCCAAAGTCCAGCATAGCTTCTCAGTAAACCAACATCTGACCACCTTTGCGACCATGTAATGTAATTGCGCTCAGCGTTATCCCTGCAGTCGAACCACTTTGAGATATTGTGTAACATCGCAGATGCAGGACGGTTGCGGAATTTCGAAGTGTTTGTAACTAACTTTCCATGACATTCGGACTGTTTTCGGCAGGGTTTCTGACATGCATTCATCGGGATTGCGACTCAGGGTCTTCGTAAGCAATCCAGACCTGCACTTGAACACCTTAGCCGCTGAATATTTTACTCACAAATGACAAACCCTAACAGTATGTACATCCCAAGATTTGGAATGTTGATTTCATTGAACCTCTAAAACCCAATAGCCTCCGACCCTAAAGCCCTTTCCTTTCACACACAAACTATACTGCACGCAGATGGGAGTTGTAAAAAATTAGGGGTACCTTCAGTCTTTTGGGGTCCTTATAATGAGGATCCTACTATTCAGGTCCCCTATTTTCGGAAACTCCCAGATAAGCTTGTTCTGGCTGTCAACCTTGTAAAAACTCTGAGGAGCTCGAGACGACGGCATTCAGATCACTTGGACCCCGACGTAAACCATAGGAGGCCAAAAGGGGTTTTAGCCTATAGGGGTTTAGTAGGGATTAGGGTTCCCAGTTCCCATAATAGGGTTCATTTTAAGGAATCCCTACCCCAAGAATCTTAAACCCCCCCTTTTGGCCTCCCATCATAAACCCATTAAAAACCCTGCAAGACCACATCACACCACATTCCAATTTCAAGGCCGTCTATGAAATAGTGCAAAACCCTGCAACACTCGCTGGCACCCTTGCAACCCTAGTCTACTTGACAAGGCTCCCATGGTGAACCCAAAATGCAAATCCCCAACCCCAAAACCCTAACCGTGAACCCTCAAACCGAAGCCGTACACCTTAAACCCTACCTACACTAAACTACCGTGAACCGCAAACCTAACTACAAACCCTGCACCCCAAACCCTAAACCGTAAACCCTAAACCCTTAAACCGTAAACCCTAAACTCCCAACCCTAAACCCCGCACCCTGGGCCCTCCTTCGGCCGAAAGCTTCGAGTGTTTGAGCTGAGCGACAGCATTCCGCGGAACTTCGGTCGACAAAGAATTCGGCCTGGAGCTTTCTGCGCGGGAGGCGGGCTAGCATTAGTTTTACGACTAGGATTTTGAGTTGTGGCTGCAGGGTAAGCGTTGGTAATGCTGATGATTGTAGTGATAGCACACAATGTGCACGTGAAACATATTACTCGTGATAGTAATAAACCAAGAACTACCAACGGCTGATGATAGTCACGACCACCGCTTAAAGCAGTTCTCAGTGTGTTTTAGAATAACGGTATACTGCAGATATGTATGTATCTTGCTTCATCATGCATATGTTGTAATCAAGAATACTGTTGAGAGCCTCTGTGATTGCCTTGTCTTTGCCTTGACCCTGCTATGCGCATGTTTTTACCGTTTCCATGTTCGCGTTACTCCGCTTCGACTTGTGCCATCGGTGTGGATTTCGTGTTTAACTCCAGGCCCCAAGCCTGCTCTTACAGTAGAAGCCAGAAAGTTGGAATATCATTATCGTAACCCATTTAAGGTAAATTATAGGGGATCCTACCATTAATCCATATTCCAACTTTCTGGAGTTCCCTTTATTGTCATTGCATGTGCGTGATGAATTAACGGTTGTCTTCGAGGTTAGATCTAGCTTGCTAAAGCATGCAGTAAATAATTTCCTTAAGTCTTGCTTGAGGAGGCTGGTATTGTAGGATTCTGCATTTGGAGTTGAAGCTTCTTTTGGGTAAGAGCTTAGCTATGAGTTTAAGGTGTCTGTCTGTATGTATGTATGTGTAGGTAGTATAGGTAGTTTGGGTAGTATAGGTATGTAAGTATGAGAGAGGCCACGAGAAGAAGAATAAGGAGAGAGGTCGGCGTGGCCATATCCATGCAGGCGAGCCTGTCACGCACTAGACTTTGGGATCAGCTGTTCAATGTTTTAGTAGGATTCTTGATACGATCCTTGTCAGGAAGCTCCAGAGTCAGGCGTCGAAGAGAGAACAAGCCCAAGTGTTTATCAGTCACGGGCAGTTCGGAACCTGCGAACTCGAAGGGACAAAGCTGCCCGAGACACCATGCAGGGGATCTTAACAGCAAATTGCTGTTGCTGCATGAATCTCAGAATCTGTCTGTCTCTGTGTGTGTGTGTGTCAGATCCCTTGTATTCAACATGTTGGAGATGCGTGCCTGAATGACGGTGTTGTCGCTCGAAACTGTGTGACTTTTCGACACCTACCTGGCAGCATCTCCGTGTACTGCATGCCCCGCCAAAATCGAATCCCTAAACCCCTAAACCCTAAACCCTAAATCCCCAAACCCAAAAGCTTAAGCCCTAAATCCCCAAGCCCCGAACTTTGAACCCTGAGTCCCCAAACCCTAAAGTAAAAGCCAGAAAGTTGGAATCTGATTATCCTAAACCCTTCTATGGTAAGTTATAAGGTATCCTACCCTGAAACCATATTCCAACTTTCTGGAGTTCCCTTTAATGCTAGAGCCCCAAATCCAAAAACCCTTCATCTGAGATTAACAAGCCCAAAAGGACTGGATGATGAAGCCAATCCCAAAAAACTGCGATGCTGTTAGTGATACCTGAAGCCCGAAGCCCTAAACCCTAAACCGTTCAGAGCAAACTTGTTCGGCGGGGGCAGCTGTGTCCTCGCACGGAGAAGTTTCATTCTCGGAGGAGGTGCAGAGGCCAAGTTGCCAGGGGTTTAGGGTTCAGGGTTTAGGGCTCAGGGTTTAGGGGTTTAGGGTTCCCTTCAAGGTTTCAGGGGCCCTTAGGGGGGTAAGGGGGGAGGGGGTTTAGGGTTCAGGGTTTAGGGCTCAGAGTTTAGGGTTCAGGGTTTAGGGTTCAGGGTTTAGGGCTCAGAGTTTGGGGCTCAGGGTTTAGGGCTCAGGGTTTAGGGCTCAGGGTTTAGGGTTCAGGGTTTAGGGTTCGGGGTTTAGGGCTCAGGGTTTAGGGTTCAGGGTTTAGGGCTCAGAGTTTAGGTCTCAGGGTTTAGGGCTCAGAGTTTAGGGTTCAGGGTTTAGGGTTCGGGGTTTAGCGTATTTCGAGCTGAGGGCGTCGGTATTAGTTGCGCTGTATGTTGAATGGACTCCTGCCAGTCGTGTAAGCAGAGTTGGAATCCATGTGGTTTTACTTATCATAGCCGAACATCACACAACCCGCCAGTTGCTGACTTCAGAACAGCCAGCCGAATAGAATAAAAAAGCTCACGGTCTATAGTTTAGGATATAGTAGTTGGTCGCATGTGATTACTCTGAGATTTAAATAGTTCTGGCCAAAGGAACAGTAATCCACGTGCCGACCGGTGTGTTGAAGTATCTGGCGGGATGGCAGTGTTCCAGCTGATGCCCATGATGTTTTGGGAACCGAGTCAGCTAGAGCACCTCTAGATAATATAGGGGCTCAAATAATTGCCAATACTGTTTGAGGCGTTCCGCATTATATTTATGATGTTGTAAACCCCAAAACCTAGTCGAATTACTGAGGACCTCATATCATGCCAGCTGATGTGCATGATCTGCAAGTGGTGCTTCTGATGTTCGGGGCTTACACTTACCTTGGTTAGTAGGGAATGGAAGAATGGTAGTAATGGTAGTTCTAATCGTACCCCATTCCTCCATTCCCTACTAACCAAAGGTAAGTACAGGTCCAGCTGAGTTTGACGATGTTCGCTCACTCCCTAGGCTCTGAACCTCAAAACCTCGCTCTCGGAAAACTGAGGCCCACAACGGTCTTGGAGGTATTTCCCGGTTCGAGTTGAGGTCGAAGTTGAGCTTTCGATGCGTTTATAAGAACGGTAAGTTCTCAACACCAAAGTGAGACTCTTAAGGAGGTGCCATAGATACCGATACCAGCCTAACGGTCATGCTATCCTATGCACTAAACCCGAACCCTAGACTCTACAAAGGCTTTAGCGTAGTAAAGGTTTGCTTCGAGACTCTAGGCAATGGCGCGGCCTCCAAAGAATGCACACCTCCGGAAAACTTGGAGGGTCAGGGGTGGTTGGGAAAGGGTTCAGGGCTTAGGTTAGGGTATTGATGACTTTATGTCGTGCACCTTTGCAGAAGTCGTGAGTTTCCATTTGGATTGCCAGTTTGAAACTAGCAAGACAAGCCCGAATTAGGTCAAGCGGAAGCTGCACTGGTTTAGAGCATTTAGGGCTGAGGTCAACAGTTTCTTGACACTAAACGCAGTCGCCTCTGTGGTAGTTCACATTTGGATTATCTCCTTGTTACCACGCACCCATGATCCTTCAAGTTGAGATGACATCCGACTGATGCGTGCAGCGCTGCGACGTTCAAAAATCGGCCTTTGCGCCCCCATGCAGCCTTGCAACCTGAAAACAATCAGGCCCGATATATATATATATATATATATATGCACATATATATATACAAACATATATATAGTATAATATATATATATGACTTATTTATGTTATTATGTATACACATACGTCGACCTTGAGTTTACTAGCCGTTAGCCTTCGAGATGAAGCCGTAAACTGCGAAACGGCCATCTTTAGCGGCATTATCGTCTCGAGGCTTATTCTTTTGGATTTTGTCCACCGTGACACACAAGTCGCGATTAGGGTCTCGAGTTTGTCTTTGGTGGGCTCCTGGTTGGACGATCGTTTGTGGAACATGGTCTGCTTAAAGGATCATGGGACTTAGTGACTAGGGTTATAATTAGGGTAACTATACTTACAACCCCAATTAAAGTACTGATAACCTTACTTACTAAGTCCCAAGATCCTCCAAGTAGGCCCTAAACCCTAAACTAAACCCTGATAGATCCCTTTAAGGAACCCTTATAGATCCCTTTAAGGACCCCTTTAAGGATCCCTTTAGCTTTGGAGCCGAGCTTGAAACGAATCCCGAGAACCCGATGCCAAGCCTCGCTCCAACGGCAAGCCTGAGTCAAAGCGGAAAAGGAGGGACCCTTAATGGGGACCCCTACCCTTTAATGGGCTATATAATGGGTATATAATCGCTATATTAAGGGTATATACCTAGGGGGTCCTTATTAAGGGTCCCTCCTTTTCCCCTTTGACTGAGAGTCTCGGAGCGGCTTTCTTTTACGACGCAAAGCTGTCTCGTGAAGAAGAAGATGAAGACAAACAAGAAGAGTATTATGATGATGGTGATGATGATGATGACTATGACCACGATGATGACGATGATGATGATAATGATGCTGATGATGATGATGGTTATTTTGATGGTAATTTTAGGGATTGTTCTCGTGACAATGACGATGATACAAATGAGAGCCAGCATCTTTCCAGGCCGGTTCTGTCCTCTGACCAGGGTATGCCTTCCACACGATGGGTTTGCCTGGTAGTCGAGTAGGCAACCTTTAACCTTTTTTGGGTAATTGCTTAGTATAGTCCCTATAACCAAAAAGGTTAACCTTTAGTTCCCCATGATACCCGACAAGTAGCTTTGTGGGCGCCACAATCCACCTACCACTTGGGACCTCGCGTTTGCCGCGCAGGTAAAAGAGCCGGACCCTGCTGACGAGACGCCAGCAGAGAATGGGGAGGTGTCTTTAAGGGTTTAGGGCGTGCTATTTCTAGGTTTATGGATTCGGGTTCTGGGGTGCAGGGGTTGGAGGGTTAGAGTTCCTCCGTTTAATTCAGCTTTGGATCCTGAGTAAGCGTTTTCGCTCAAAGCCGACGACCCTGCAGGCACTAGAAGTCCCACACCCCGAAGCCACTAAAGCGATTAAGGCAGCCATGCATCCGAAAAAATCCTTCCCTTCCTAAAACCTCTAAAACCTCAAGGCACATAAACAACTTAAATTTCCTAACCCTAAACCCCACGACCCTTACCTCGAAGAAGCCCGTGAAGGACCCCTCATGGAAACCCTATAGTATTCATCGTAGCGGTCGGAATAATTGCCGACAGTATTCCGTAGGATTCCTTGATACAGTCATCACAATTTGCCCCAAATTCGCTCTTCGTCGACAGGCTTTGGCCCGCATCCCCCCAAATCCCTATTTTCGTTATTCCGGCCCATACTTAAATTCCAAAGAAGCCTAAAGCTCACGATCCTTCCTGCAGACCGCGGCTCCTGCATTTGATGCGAGCATTGCACACGCCTCGGCAACGGCTCCGACTCAGATTTTCAGGTTTAGGGTTGAGGGTTTCGGGCTTCAGGGTTTTGGAGGGTTGCATCAGAGTCTTTCTCATCAACAGCAGATTCTAGTACTCCCAAATCCAACGCAGCCAGCAAGCAGACATTACCTGGTTCGTTTGAAGAACCACGATGTTTCAAACCAACCCTAGTCCCTAGAACCCTAAACCCCTAAGCCCTTGTCCTAAACCCCAAAGTTCTCGACTTCAGGATTTCTTCCAGCCTTTGACTACGCAGAATGGTGTCACACGAAACTTTGTGCTTTTTAGGAATTTAGGGTTTAGGGTTTGTGTCTGTTGAAGTACAACTAGTCTCATAGTAAGGAACCCGAAGGAATAGTGTTTTTGTGTGTTTCATCCGAGAGGGCTTTGGCTAAGCCCTCTACACCCCAAGCCTTAAGCCCGAACTAAAGCCTAGAACCTAAAAAACCACAAACTCGAAACCTTAAACCTATACCCTGAACCCTACCTAGAAGCCATCGTAAGGAACCCTAGAAAGGTCGGTCTTTTCGGCTGCGGCTACAGGTAAGGCCTTAAAGAACCTCCTCAAGAGCCCATGAAAACCAGAAGGTCGATTTCCTGAAGAAGCAGAGCGAGACAGGCTTGGGCAAGGCAGGCCCTCTCCCCAGATACGGTTTAGGGTTTAGGGTTTAGGCCTTAACTTTTAGAATAGGGTTGCGGGGAATATTACTGTCATTTCTCATAGGGAAGCCCCAAAACAGCATTGGTAATTATTTAGGCTTCTACAAGAAGGGTGATATTGGAGTTCTAGTGGGTTCTAAGAGGGGTGAGTGCCTTGGCAGGCTTGTGAGGTTGTGGGTGATGGGTTAAGGCCTGCTTGCAGGACACCGGCATGCGTAGGTTACACGTAGGGTTTAGAGTTTAATAATTAGGGTTAGAACCACCCTAAATCGGGGTTGCTGTGCTCATGACTCCGCAAATAACCTACATACTAAGTCCCAAAAATTCAATGATGCTCTGAGTAGAGTTGAAGGCTTTGATTAGGTTTCGGGCAGAGGGCTGTTGTCTTTACCAGGGTTCGGGTTTAGGGTTGAGGGTACCGGAGTATTGGGGTTTTGGGTTCAGGCCTCAGGTATGGCTGGGGCTTGAGCATCCACTACTTGAGTTTCTTCTTTCATAGTAGCACACAGTTAATCTAGTCAATTCAGACAGTGAGCAAAATGCATCGTCCAGGTACAGTTTCTTTTTGGCTCAGACCTTCAACCAAACTCGAAACTCGAAACCCTATTCCGAACGTTTCTAGAACAACTATAGGACCTTTGCAGAACCCCCCAAGAGCCCTTGAGAACCCCGTATGTAACGCTTATGGAACCTTTATGGGATCCCCGATTCTAACCCTAAGGCTCAAAATGGCCCAAAAGCCCTACATGCTATGGTCTTTAGGCCCAAAAGCCTCAAAATGTGAGTCCTTAGAGCCTTAGGGTAAAGCAAAAAGGCCGAAGTTTCTCCCACATGCGTTGCTTGAGGCACTCACCGAGACGGCTGCGAGGCCTCGAGCTTCCTGGATTCCCTTAAACAGCGGCATTTACTTGGAGGATCATGGGACTTAGCAAGTAAGGTTATAAGTACCTTAATTGGGCTTATAAGTATAGTTACCCTAATTATAACCCTAGTTACCAAGTCCCATGATCCTTTAAGTAGGGTTTACGCGCCAGGGTGTCAAACGGTGCGGTGCTTTTTACATGTTCGTTTGAGGGTTTTATGGACCTACTTCCCTGGGCCTGATTTTTTGCCAGGGCTCCGGGGGGGGACTTAATTAGCATCGACACTTGAGGGTTAGAAGGCTTAGAGCAACAGGGTTTCGGGCTTCCTCATGATCCCGGACAGGCAAAGAGAACCGAGCAAATTGCCGATCCAGGCAGTCACGTCGTGATCCTCGACGGGAGTTTCCGAAAATAGCGATACCTGGTCCTTATACAATAAGGATGCTGGTCTTTAGGGTACTATATGAGGGTCCCCTATTTTCAGAAACGCCCTCATGATCCTAAACCCTAAACCTCAAATCTTGTACCCAAAGGTGTGCAGCTGAAATCCCTTGTGCCCGAAGGCTCGGGTGATTCCTTTTGTCAGGTCACAAGTTTCTGCCCCGACAAGAGCACTGACAAGGAGACAGAAGATACAGGTACGGCAAAGGACAGCGAGAGCAGGTGCAAGGTACCGAGAAGTTGTTAAGAGAACGAGGAAGAGTTTGAGCAGTTGCAGAAGTAGACCTAAATTCTAAAAAAAAAAACGTGCTTCACCCTCTAAACCCCTAAACCCCTAAACCTCCTAAGCCCCCCAAACCCCCCAAACACAGAAGCCCGAAAGCGAAGTCCGAAGAGGCCGGGAGTGGTTTGCACAGCGCCCCCGGTCTATGCCCAGAGGGCCCGAGCCCGAACTCCTGGCTAAGGGTTCCTTTAAGGGGATCTATAGGGGTTACTCTGCGGGATCTTTAAGGGATCTCTGAGAGTTTTGGGGTTTTGGGGTTAGGGTTTAGGGTTTAGGATTGGGAGCTTCGACAATACAAGATGAAACACTACACTAGGCCTAGACTATACATTACTATACTACACCATACTAGACCAGACTATCTACATGCTATGCTTTACTTCACTCTCTACTACACTATACTGCACTATACTAAACTCTACTACATGCTATACTACGCTTCACTAGACTCGACTGTACGTAATGGGTTATAGCAGGACAGAACAAAGCACAGCTTGTTAAACTATGTTATACAGTACGGTGTTTCACGATCGTATACGATGCGAGACTAGAGTGTACTACAGCGCAGCGTAACATGATAATATCAGGTAGTATTATGTTAGAGCATGTCACCGAATAATATAATATGCCATGATACAGAATGATGAATCACTATGAAATGTTATGCCCTCTGCTTTGTTCCCAAGGGTCGTTGGTACTGATTAGGCTTCAGGATTTTGTTTTTTTTGTGAGTGGCATGGGCTTCAAAGTCGACGTCCAGGAAACGGAAGCTTCGGACCCACTGCCATGTCGACCAGCTTTAACTTCGGGAAGGCTTATCAGAACCTCTCGCACTCTGAATTCTGAATCTCTCTTCACAGCCCTTCTACTCCTCCAAAACCCAAAGCATCGAGCCAGAACACCTCACACCAGCTGAAAGAAAGTTGAGGGTTTAGAATCCTAAACCCTAAACCCTAAACCCTAAACCCTAAACCCTTACCCTAGCCCTAAACCCAGGGTTTCGGGCCAAGGGGTTCTAAAATCAACCCCACGCTCGGACAGCCCCAAGCCTCAGGCCTGACTGGCCAAAAGTGGGGGCGGGGGGGGGTTAGGGTAATTATAGGGTTTAGGGTTAGGGTAATTATAGGGTTTAGGGTTAGGGTGTTTAGGGTTAGGGTAATTATAGGGTTTGGGGTTATACCAGGGATTTAGGGATTTAGAGTTTGAGTTTGAGGGTTTGCTCTTATGAGAAGTACGTAAGTGTTCAAAATGTCATGCCCCTTCATGGTCACTTTACGAGAGCCCTGTGACAAGCCTGCAGGAACCAAAGATCCAGCTGGCAGCCGAAGGAGGGCATCGGAACGTGCTTCTGGCCTAGAGCGGTTGAAGAGCTTCGGTTTAGGATGTCTATACGGCTAGTGGGTACACTTGGTTTTCTGTCGTGTTTGTGCGGGGCATTTAGAGTTTCTGGGATCTTGCAATAAAATCTCCATGTGTTGCTGAACTCGAACTTCGGGGTTTCTCTGGAGAGTCGCTATTAGCTTCCTGCTTTCAAGGTCATGTACGTTGCTGCATGAAGCAGGATAGATACAAGGATACATACCAGAGAGACTAAGATCTTTCGTAAATCTGCTGGCTTAGACGGTTCAGGGACATCGAGCCTTTCTTTCAAGATAGACATTCAATCAAGGATGTGGCAGTCATGGGTTAGAGACTCTGGTGCTCATTCTTTCCATGATGAACCCGCGGTGCCAAGTCTGATGGGGGCTTTTGAGACGTTTCATGCTTTCCCACATATGGGAGTTTCCGAAAGTAGGGGACCCTAATACAGTACCCTAAATAGTGGGATTCTTTTTGTAAGGACCCCCCAAAATACGGTGCCCCTAATTTTCGGAAACTCCCATCTATTGGCCTCAAGAGAATCGTTCTTACGAATATTGGTCATTCAGGCTTTTTGGGCCCAGCCTACGTATTCTTAACTGGTATCCCTGCCCTAGGGGCCTTCACAATTAGAGTAGGGGGTGGGGGTTTTGGGGCCCATTATTTAAACGATAATTATAACAAGGAACCCTCAAATTAGTAGAGGTAATTATTAAGGCCCCTAGAGTACCTCATCGTTCATTTCCTGTGCACCCAGACTTGCCCTCGCCCAGAAGCACGCAACATATTTATCCTCTGGGCTTCCTGCCTTCTCGTGTGAGTTGCCCAAGCCCGAAATTTCTGATGCTACCTGCATCATGTTATCTCATTTTCAATACATTACCCAATCTTGCGTTAAACCTTCAGACTCCAACCTTGATAGCTCGAAACTCAATTGCCTGAGCTCTGAATTCCGATAAACACAGCCCAAGACGCAGGAGACGCGGGCGCCATCGTCGCCCTAGCGGGTCCTTGCCAAGGCCCTCTGCTTTCCGTTTAGAAATGGGTCTTGGGGTTCAGGATCAGGGTTTAGATTTAGGATTAAGTAGGGCTTCCTTAACCCCACGTAACCTACCTTTTTAAGGACTTATATAAAGAAACCATATTAGGGAACCCTAAAACGGAAGGTTCCTTAGGGTCCAGGTAGGGCTTAGGGTTTTGGGTTGTGGTTCAGGGCCTTGAGTTTGCATAGCACGAAGGGGCCTGACACTGGAAACTCAAGCCGAAAGCTTTCGCACTGAGTCTATCCGGGCTTATGAGCAGCCTCTATGGTGCTCAACCCAGGGCCTGTGATCCATGGCGCATTGACATACTATAGGGGCCTTAAATAATAAAAAATCCTATTTTGGGGCTTTCTTGTTATAATTACACTGTGGTGTACCCCAAAACCCTATTCTAATTGTTAAGGCCTCTATATTGTCGAACTTTGGCCAGCTCGATTTACAAGCATGTCCTTTCAGCTCTGCAGCCGCGGACAGCCCGAAACCTGAAGCCCTTACCCCAAGGGTCCAAGTACCTTATAATCATATACTCTCCCAAATCCTAACCTACATAACTACTATCCTAAAACCGAGTACCTGATTATTGGGTCCTTTGAACCCTTGGGGTTATAATTACCAAGATTTCGCAACCCTAAATCTTAAATCATATAAACAATAAACCTTAGAAGGGCCCCCACCCTGTAATAGTGGTATAATAGGTATATAATAGGGCCCTAATATAATCCTTATAGAACTTATAGTCACTATTACAGGGTGGGGGCAGCTTCTAAAATAAAACCTATATGTAAGACAAGTTGCAAACTCTCAAGGTCTTCCACCCAGGATGTTGTGGTTCACTGACTCTGGGTTTAGGGTTTACAGTCGGGCGTAGGATTTGGGGTGTAAGGTGTAGGGTTTGGGTGTGTGGGACGTAGGGTTCGGGGTTTTGAAATGTCAGGGTTTTGGGTTATTCGGTATGTGTCTTCGATTTGGGGTTGGGATAGAATGCCAGTATGCAAAGTCGTGCTTGACTTGAAGTACGTACTTCATCTGGGTGGTTGTCAAAATTATGGTCCTTCTAGGGTCCCTATTATAATACGGCACCTATTATTTGTGGTACCCAAACCGGGACCCTAGTTTTGACAACCACCCATCTGAGAGTTCCGGGCATCTTCTGAAAGCCTGAAGCCTGCAATCCTTGAGGTCCTGAGGGCCATGTGCAGAGTACTACGGTTGATGATATAAACTTAGGGTACCTAGAAATAAGTTTTAATTTTTGGTCAATATAATCCCTAAGAAACAGCTGAAATTCTATTTTTTGCTAGGGTTCTAAGTTCAGTATAGATAAATCCTGCATTACCTTAAGGATCCTACACTATGGGAATTATGGTATATTCCCTTTTTATGTGTCATGCAGGATTTATATCATCAACCGTAGCGCAAACAGAGATCGCTGGGAGGCCAAAGTATATACTTTATGAGTACATGGACCCTTGGGATATCCCTCAACTTGCAAACCTGCCTATTCCCTGAAACCTTGAACCTAACAGCACGATGCTGATCCTTAAAAGGAATCCCAGGCCCGAAATCCCGGACGCAGATTCCCACCTTGATTACAGTAGATAGGTTCAAAGCCTAGAACCCGAAACCCTAAAAAGCTAAACCTTTGGGCTTCATCCTAAACCCGAATGAATCTCGGAAGCGCCAGGGCAGCCGCCTCCTATACCGGGCCTCCCGAATGCCCGGGTTGCATCGAAGGTCCGACGGAGTGTTTGCGCAAAGTGCCTGTACTTAGAGGATCATGGGACTTAGTAAGTAAGGTTATAAGTACCTTAATTGGGGTTATAAGTATAGTTACCCTAATTATAACCCCAGTTACTAAGTCCCATGATCCTTTAAGTAGGGTTTATTTGCATGTAGGTTTATCCCTAACCCTAAACCCCTAGACCCTATCTATAGATCCGGTGTGTTGCAAACAGGAGCCGAGCAACTCTTAGAGCAAAGATATCGTCAGTCCCAATTTTCCCGGAAAGGATTTAAGGTTAGAGGATTAGGGTGTAAGCTCTAGGGATTGAGAGTACAAGGCAAAGGCATAATGGTTTAGGCTTAAAGGGTTTACGGTCTCCAGGGTAGTTGCGGACTCTAAATGAAACCAACAGGCCGAGTGCACACCTGCGGAATTCACAATCACGATGCTCGAACCAAGCTCTAAATAGTAAGTGGTGTGCATTATTGCTTGCCAACAGACACACATGGGTGGTTGTCAAAATTAGGACCCCTGTCTGGGTACCCTAGATATTAGGTGCCGTAATATAATAAAGGCCCAAAAAGGGACCATAATTTTGACAACCACCCACATGCACAGACAGAGACATGCACAGCTAGAGCTGAGCGTGCACGTTTTCTTGGAAATGCTGTCACACTTGCGGGCAGATGGCAAACGCCGAGTAGGTGCAGACAGACCGACCGACAGACAGATAGACCCGTTCCAATTTGTCAATTCAGTTTTGTGCACAAGCCTCACATCAAATCTTTCGACCCCGTAACCCTAAGCTCACAAGCCCGCGAAGACCAAATATCACGGAGGCCTCTGGCGGTTGGGCCTGGGGCGGCAGCGTCGGCGGCGTCGCATTCCGGCCACCACCGATGGCTATGAGGCGACGCAAAGAACAAAGAGCTAAGTCTACGTGGGGTTCTGAGAGCCAGCCTCGGAGCCCTAAACCCCAAGCCCATCAGAAACCCGCAGAACAAACCGCTGAGCCAGGCCTCCGCCGCCCATGCTGAATCAGGTTCAGGTGCCGGGGCAACGGGGGGGGTTCTCGCGGTACATAAGGAATAGGAAGATCGATTCAGCTGAGGTTTTTATTATCGTGACTATAGTGCTCTTAGGATTTTTGTTTCTCAGTTAGTTACAAAACTCTAACGGTATTATTAAACAATGTGCCTTATTTTGATTAAGGTCCTAGGACTTGGGTAGACTGTCCTGTTTGTTCCTTCGAACAGAGCAACACTGTTGGGGTTAGGGGCTCGGGCTTTAGGTGCTTAGTGTACCCTTTAATGGGCTCCTAGTGTCATGAATGGTGGGTGTTTTTCATAGGCTACAATAACAGACAGTTGGAGGCTCTAGGGCGGGAAGAATACGGCCCGTGGATATCCTTGGAAGGCTAGATGCTTATCCCTGAAGGAGTCAGAGCGCTAGGATATTCGAATCCGTGTGAGCCCTAAACCCTTAAACAGACACCACAGATAAACTCGAAACCCTAGACCCGAAACCCTAGACCCTAAACCCAAAACCCATGAAAGACCTCAGACCCGAGAACCCTAAACCCATTAAACAGCTCAAACAAATCCGACAGGCCCAGAGCGCAGCGAAAGCGGCGGCGCTGCTCGTTCGGTTGAGAGCTCGGGGGTTGTCGTTTTAGGGCTTAGGTTTTATGGTTTAGAGGTTTAGGGTTTTGGCCATTAGAGGAATAGGTTTTAGGGTTTAGAATTTAGGGCAATTGTTTCGGGATATGGGTTCTGTTGCGGTTTGATTTCCAAATCGCATCCCAGACCCATTCCCAAGATGGTGACTTGTACAAGGGCTTGGTGTCTTAGGTCAGGCTTCACTTCTAGTCTTACGTGGGAGTGTTGTTGTTCATCTCTGCTTCTATGTTGCGGTTTCGGGGCATGCAAGTCGGGCGTGGGTCCAGAATTTTTGTCTCCGGGTTACAAGCTTGCGTCGGGTTTATTCATTGGCCTCGTGTTCCATATGGAAGCTTGGAAATAGCTACTAATTCAGCCGCAGTGTTGTTAGACTGGTTCGTCTTGGAGAGTTTAGAATTTGGGGCCCTTCTTGTAACGCAGGCAATTGTCGCTTTCTTCGCTCCGCACAGCATGCCGTCCGCACGAATGCCTCTACTCTTGGATGCGCTCTTGCGATGTAGTCTGCAGATCGAACACCTAAGCCCGGAAGAATCTCATGATTTTAACGTAAGAGGCCAAGCTCTCTCTACCATCGCAGCAGGATTTTCAGCCATGTCAGGATCGGAGGCCTAATGATGCCTTAAACCCGGAACCCTGAACCCTAAACTCTGAACCCTGGACCCTAAACTTCCGATCCTGATCGTCGCATGCTGCTGCGTAAACACAAGCCTAAACAATTAGCAGTGCTATGTGCCTGGGCCTCTTGGACTCTTGGATAATGTGAGGATATTGCAACATTCCACAGACCCATCTAAGTCTTGAGGCCCCTGTATCGTCGAGGAAGTATATAGCCTCTTTACATCTTTTTCATTTGTTTTGGGAATAGCTGCTTCCTGTTCCAAAGGATAGCCTCTGGTTCCCGTACAAAGATTGGACAAACCCCTAAACCCTCAACTTTCCCTAAGGCACAACCTTCAGTTTCAGTTCTTATGCACCCTCTTGTTCAGACGGAGCTCAAGGTGCACATTGTTCTTCACACTCCATAGTGTCTATGTTCTCGCTTTACAACAAGCCCGACCCTGTTGGTACGTTTCGAGATTTATAGACTGCCATCCCCAAACCCTAAGCCCTAAGCCCTAAACTCAAAGGGGAAAGGAGGGACCCTTAAAGTGGACCCCTACCCTATATAATGGGTATATAATATAGCTAAGGGTATATACCTAGGGGTCCTTACGATCACCAAGCCGCCGACCGGCTCCTGACTTCGAAGATGTGTTCGGCGGCAGGGTGAGAGTGGGAGGTAACTTCCCCCCGCCCATCTGACAAGGCCTAGGTCCTAGCATCTAAGCCGCCTGGCTGTAGAGAAGCTTTCCCTTAGTCCTAAACACAAAGAGTTCTCCAGCTCCACGCTTTGACCTGTTTGGGTTCGTGTTGTGCAGCTCTTTGAATCGATGCTGAGAGTGCAACTTTGCGTTTCCCTGGTGGTTGTCAGGTGAGTAATACAGGGGTCTGGACAATTAGGGGAGTAGTGTTCCCTGACAGTAAACGTGTGTGTGAGTGTGTGTGTGTGCGTGTCTAACTATGTATATGGTTATACCGAGACAGGTACTTATAGCGCATGGCAACGCTAAGCCATAAACCTGGAACCCTAAGGTACAGGCTGTGAGGCTGAAGTACGGGCTGTGAGGCTGAAGCCACGTGAACTTTGATGGCACCCTGGCTCAGTAACGACAGGCTTCCATGGACTTCAACTAGCGGGATGTTCACAGCGGCCATGAAACAACAGCAAGTGATCCCGATGCTGTTAAGCATCTAATGCTTCGTGTTGATGTTGGAAGTCTGGGGTTCTTAACATGATGACATCGAAGCAGGAGGTGCGAACTCCTAGTTCGTACCAGCAAGTCACTAGCTTCAGGCTCCGCACTCTTAGTCTCAGCGATGCCATGCGCGCCGCACTGGCATTGTCTCTGGCGCAGGCAAGCTTGTGCTGCTTGTGTGGGCTTTCGCGAGCTTGAAAGCCCTTGAACCCTTGGTCAAACACAAAGTCGAAAGACTAAGAAGTAGAATACACAGCAAAGCGGCACAGCTGCGGGAACATGCCGACAAGTCCAGCACATGTACTCGGACCTGGAGTAGGCCCTTATTCCCTTTTTGTTGGGCTCAGGTTCCTTGAAAAGCCCCTTTAAACCAAAAAGGGCACCCTTTTTATTCCTATGTTACTCTTTGGTCTAGTGTATAAAAGTCGAATTTCCCGACTCAAGTTCAATCATCTTGATCTGGACCCGGGAGGCCCTACACCCCAAACGGCCCCAAACTAAAGTCCAAACCCTAAACCCTAAACCCTAAAACCCTAAACCCCTAAACCCTAAACCCTAAAACTCAAGGTGCACTAAGGGAGATGCTGGGCCCGTCGGCCTGGGTCAGCTTTCTAGGCAAAGTGATTGCATCTTACCTCCGCTGCTCTTTGTTGTAATGTTACTGATTAGGTTTGAGGGTTTGGGGTTTCGATCCTATGATGTGTGATCGTTGCTGCTGGGACAATGTTTTGCGCTCGCTGCTTCTTGAATCACTGCTTTGGCTTTTGTCAGCAATGAAAGCTTTTCTTGACTAGAGGACTCTTAGGATTAGGTGGTGGCAGGTTGTATGCGTCGGGGCAAGCGCTTGCAAGGGCCGTTATGTATGCACTTCCGATCTGGAAAAGCGGCATGCGAGCAGCTTCCTTTGTCTTGCGTGAGGCCGAAATCTGGCCGGCGTGCCCAGAGAAGGGCTGTTACGGCCTCAGCTTGATTCTGAGGGTTCCTGAAAGGGTGATTTGCGGGCTTCCTTCAGAGGGTTTAGGCTTTCTGTTGTGCCTCAGCACGAAGCCAACCCTTACGATGCAGCAGGAATGCTAGAACATCATAGGCAGTACCCCGGCTTGCCTTAGCTTTCATGCATCTGTTTGCTTTCGTGGTTCTTACAATTTAGTACGATCCTAAACCCTAAACCCTAAACCCCTAAACCCTAAACCCCTAAACCCTAGGTCGCATCTTTTGCTTCCATGGGCTACGTAGTGGGCGGCTACTTGGAGGATCATGGGACTTAGTAAGTAAGGTTATAAGTACCTTAATAACTGGGGTTATAGGTATATAGGTATAGTTACCCTAATTACAACCCCAAGTTACTAAGTCCCATGATCCTTTAAGTAGGCCCTAAAACCCCTCTTATAATAGAACCCCTATAGATCCCCTTTAAAGGAGCCCTTTATGTCCCATGATCCTTTAAGTAGGTTGCTGCTACACGTCAGATGGTCCCGGGCAACAACTGGCGATCCAAAGTCTGCAACATGAAACCTCAAAACAAAGACTTCCCAAAGGCCTCAAAGTAGTTCCTTTTTGGGGGTTCGTATATAGAATCCTGTAAGGTAATCCCAAAACCGAACTACTTTGGAGCCTCTGACTAGGTATCGATTTGGGATAATGCTTAGTTTCCTGTCCGTTTCAATTCGTTTAGTATACAGCCCTGAATATAAGTAGACAATTTCGGGGGACTAATTAATTTGTTTAGTATAGAGCCCTAAATCTAATGTAGATAATTTCGGGGGACTGTTGTATGAGCCGTGGACTGAACCACGAACCCTGAGCCGCCAGCTTCACACGTACTGGTTTCACGATGCTTCGTGGTCGGCGCGGACCCAGGCAACGACCCCGAACTAAATCCAGGCTTTTAGGATCCACCAGGCAACGACCCCGAACTAAATGCAGGGTTTTAGGATCTAGGCCTGAAGTTACAAAACCTTGATCGATGGACCACGGTAATAGAATGCAATATGCGGATTGTTGTTAGGGTTATGGCAATGAGCACAAATCTGAAAGGTGTCAGTTAGGGATGTTCTGCTTAGGAGTCTTGAGCGGTAGTTTTGAAGCTTGAATAATAGCAATGCTGTTCTCCACGGTGGTTTTGCATTATAGTAACCCCCAAAAGAAACACACACACACACACACACACACAGAGACAAACCGATTGTAATTATCCAGTCCCCTATATTATCTGAGGCCTGCCCTGTCCGCAAAATGCGGATGGAAGGCCTAACTGCACCTGCCTTGAGGCCCGGACATGTCCAAACTTTGAGGGTAAACCCTAAACCCTAAACCCTAAACCCTAAACCCTAAACTTTGAGGGTTCTTAAAGACGTCTCTGGATCTTGTTTTCGGTCTCCTGAGCCCCGAACTCTTGGCCTGAAAAATCGATGAACCCTTCCTATAGTCTCCATTGTAGTTCCTTTTTGGGGTTACCTTTTAGGATCCTAGTTATATATTTAGATAAACCAAAAAAAGGAACTATTTTGGGGTTACCTTTTAGGATCCTAGTTATATATTTGGATAAACCAAAAAAAGGAACTACAATGGAGACTATAGGTTCTTCGTGGTGTACTGTTTGTTTGCTGTAGCTCCCCGCTTGGCTAGACATGACTCCCTCAAGGCTGCAAGGGGATGCTGTGGAGAACGGTGAACGGGAATTTAGGGTCGAGGAGGAAGGGTCACGATGGTGACGTTGATGCTGACAATCAGCAACTTTGAGATTAGAACGGTGCTAGCGATGTAAGAGAAGTCCTAAACCTGCACACCGATAACCTAGACACACCGGGCTTTGCATTAGGAGCCCCTTAAAGGTGTATACCCTTATAGATCCCTTTAAAGGAGCCCTAGGATTTATATCGTCAACCCTAGGTTTGGGGTTTGTGTCCGGGCTCTCGGTCCGAAAAGCCGTTGCCAAAGCTGCACCCAGACCTTCCAAAATCCCTTAATTAAGGGAAGATACCTTAAATTATAATAGGATTTCAACTATGAATTAAGGTATATTCCTTAATTAAGGGATTTTGGAAGGTCTGGGGACAAAGCGAAACGGCCTCCCGCTACAGCGTGTAATTAGGGTTTAGGGTTTAGGGATGCAGGGGTCGGAAGAATTACCAATAATCCTATTCCTTAGGGTTCCTTATTATGGTTAGGGTAGAACATACACCAAAGCCCTGCGCTGCCCCTATGTTTATGTGAAGCCTTGTTTGGGTATTCATGTTTAGTCCACATCCTATTGTAGGCTTAGTGGAGTCCTCCGATGCAGAACTGACGTAATCAACATTCCTTTGGCTTTGCCATCTTTGCAAGCAATGCAGAAGCCAGATAGTACAGTATAGTAGGGTATTGTATAGTTAGCACAGTATAGTATAGTATAGTATAGTACAGTAGACCCCTAAACCTGAACCTTGTTCTAGTTGTGAAGGCCCCTCGATTAAGCACAGGATCAAGGCAAGGCACCAACACAACCCCAAACCCGAACCAAAATCTCCGAACCGCAAAGCCTCAAAGCGCACAGACCCAAATGCAGTTGAGGGTGTCGGGCCAGGTTTCTCTAGGCCTTTCAGATTCTCCTGTTGAAGATATGGGAGTTTCCGGAAATGGGGGACCCTAATCTAGTACCCTAAATAGTAGGATCCTGATTATAAGGACCAGATAAGGTGCCCCTCATTTTCGGAAACTCTGATATTCGCTTTCCATCTATAGTGATTCCCAGAAAGTTGGAACATGGGTTTAGGATGATTAGCGCTGGGATTCCCTTAGCCAAGGGCAGGAGGAGAATGATGTTCCAAATTCCTGGCTTCTACTTTGAGAACGTTCCTCAATTATGGATATCTGCTCACTTCGGCTCTGTGGGCAGAGCACCGTGGGACTTAGCAAGTAGACGCTTGGTAGTCTTGTAAGCACAACACCAAGTAAGGTAGTTGTAGACGGGCCATTATATAGGAGCCCTTAGAGAAAGCCTTAAAGGAAGCCCCGGCAATCTCAGGGATACACGGCCGATGGCCACCCCACGCTGGGCGGAGAGCGGCTTGAGTTGGGCTGGGACACCATGCGAGGCCGGGGGGTTTGAAGAAAAGCTACTATCAGGGTTTAGGGTTTAGCGATAACTTGCTGTAAGGGTTTCTATAAGGCTTACTTTGCAGCTTGCTGTGTACGGCTCGGGTTTCGGATTTGGGTTTGCGATTTTGGATTTGGGTTTGGCTTAAGCGTGTGGTTTTGGGGTTTGGGTTCAAGTTCTGGTTTGAGGTTTGGTTTTGGAGTCGAGTTTGGGAATTTAAGTAGGTCCCTTTTAAGGGGTTTGCGGCTACGGGTTTGGGGTTTAGGGTTGATGATGCAGGGCGCAGTTAAAGTTGACACTTCCGTGTGACATACACATGGGCCATCGGGCATACAAAGCAGCCTTCGATCTTGGTTCACGAGACCTCAGTGGCCTTCTGACCGCATGAGTGTCACCCCATGGAGCAGGTGCTTCGCATACAGTAAGACCAATCCTTGTTGAATCAACGTTTGGTTTTCCGCAATGGTGACCCACGAGATTTTGCCCACAGGGAAAGGATCTACAACCTTTCCCTCCCCTTCAGGGCCATGATGGAGAAGACCCCCATAACTGCAGGCAGTCTGGCGAAGATAAAGCACCGCATGTCGAGAACTCTGATCTGAACTGTTCTTTCAGCGAGGTGGAAGTGCAACCTTGGTGTGGGCTAGCTGAGATGTTGTTGGTACAAGAGGGAGAAGCTCCAACGCTTCGTGACCCAGGTTTTGCCAAGAATCGTTGGCGCCATCAGTGTAGTCAGTGTATATCAGTGTCAGTCGTTGTCGTGGGCAGCACTGAGTTGGCTCGCCACGACTTGTGCACGGAGTTAAGCGATGTTTAGGGTTCATGCTTGACAGCCAGTGCATATAGAGTCTCAAATCTGCTTGAGGCCCACCATGGAAATCCGCTTGAACACGAACAGTAGTGGTTCGTAAGGTGTTACGATCCAGTTCCTTGTCGAAGTTGTCCTTCTAAGCCAGCCCTACACTTTTAACCTCAAGCCATAAACCCTCAACCCTCGTCCCTAATCGCAAGCCATCTACAGCCCCAAGTCCCAAACCCTCAACCCTCAAACCTGAGCCCAAGACCCCCAACTCTAAAACAAAAACAACCCTTATAGAGCCCTTGAAGAACTTTTAATGGAAAACCTCACAGGATCCTAAGCCCTAAACCCTAAGCTTAAGCCCTAATGAAACGCTAAGCCCTCTTTAGAAAACCCTAAGCCATAAACTCTTTGAAGGGAACCCTAAGCCCTAAACCCTAAACCTTGTTAGGGGAACCCCATCAAAGCCTATCAACCCTGAGCCTAGACCCTAAACCCTAAGCCTATCAACCCTTCGCCCTAGACGGCAAGAGGTTGGCTGTCGGACTGCGTTCCTGTGCGCTGCGGCAGCGCCGAGCTCCCGGCGGCAGCATCCGCTGTGCGGGCCGAGGTTCCCCGGGTCGATCCCAGCGGTAGTTCCTGTTTTTGTTTACTGGTGTGTGTGTGTGTGTGTGTGTGTGTGTGTGTGTGTGTGTTTGTGTGTGTGTGTTTGTGTGTGTGTGTGTGTTTGTGTGTGTGCGTGTTTGTGTGTGTGTGTGTGTTTGTGTGTTTGTGTGTGTGTGTGTGTGTTTGTGTGTGTGTGTGTGTGTGTGTTTGTGTGTGTGTGTGTGCGTGTTTGTGTGTGTGTGTTTGTGTGTGTGTGTGTGTGTCTGCGTGTGTCTGCGTGTGTCTGCGTGTGTCTGCGTGTGTCTGCGTGTGTCTGCGTGTGTCTGCGTGTGTCTGAGTGTGTCTGAGTGTGTCTGAGTGTGTCTGAGTGTGTCTGAGTGTGTGTGTGTGAGTGTGTGTGAGTGTGTGAGTGTGTTTGTGTGTGTGTGTGTGTGTGTGTGTGTGTCTGTGTCTGTGTTTGTGTCTGTGTCTGTGTCTGTGTCTGTGTTTATGTGTCTGTGTGTGTGTGTGTCTGTCTGTCTGTGTGTGTGTGTGTGTGTCTGCGTGTGTGTCTGTGTGTTTCTGTGTGTCTGTCTGTGTGTCTGTGTCTGTGTGTGTGTGTTTATGTGTCTGTGTGTGTGTGTCTGTCTGTGTCTGTGTGTGTGTGTTTATGTGTCTGTGTGTGTGTGTGTGTGTGTGTGTGTCTGTCTGTCTCTGTGTGTGTGTGTGTGTGTGTCTGTGTCTGTGTGTGTTTATGTGTCTGTGTGTGACTGCACAGTAATAGCCCCACGACCCTATTATTGTAGTCATAAAGGCCCGCATATTAGGATGAGAACTTCGGGTCGAATTGCTCTGGCCGAAGGTCTGTCCTCTTTCTGAAGATGAAGAGACGAAAGGGCATAAGTCGTGTGGCTCGTGGCAGTGGTAGTGGTAGAGGCAGTGGTAGTGGTCTTCGCAGTGGTGTTGGTGGTGGTGGCGGTAGCGGCGGAGGTGGCGGTGGTGCCGGTTATAGTTGTAGTTGTAGCTGTCGTCGGTAATCGTAGTGGTAGTGGTAGTGTAGTGGTTGTGCTTGTGGTTGTTAGTCATTGCTGCGGTAATTAGTCGCAGCAGCAACAATGGTACCAGGAGCAGAAATGTATGGGCATCCTCAGTGCCAGGAGTAGCTGCCCAGCAGAGAGGACAGCTGCTGGGATTAGTCATAGCATCTCCTTCTAATCAAACCACCGCGTAATTATAACATACTGAACCCCAAAATCGAACTGTAATCGTCACAGCCCCCGAAATTCGACCCTGATAAAATCCCTCAACCCTGATAAAACCCTTTATAGAAACCTTTTGTGGCCCCAGCCCAAACCCTAAGCCCTTTATGGCCCCAATATGTCCTCCAGGACCTTTGGCCAAAGGTTTTCCCAGAGACGGCTGAATTTCTCTGTGACGAGGGCTACGAAACTCGGCAGCAGATGGGAGGGGGTCGAATGCTTTGAGCGAGGAGTCTTGCCGACCGAAACTTCACTCATACTACTCAGAAGGTCCGGGTTTCGGGCTTCGCGGAGCCAGCCTTCACGAAAGATACGAAACCTTGGATGTCGAATGAAAAAGCAGCTCAAAGTGTTCCATTTCGTCCTGTCCAAGGAGGTGGAGACCTCGAGTGGCAGTTGGGAGAGCGACTTGCAAGGCATGTATTTCGAAGTCGTCCAAGCTTTGGGGCTTAATGTGTCTGAATTCGGGTTCAGGCTTCAGGGTCAACCGTTCAGGGGGTGCTGTTAGGGTTTAGGGTTTAGGGCCCCATATACGACCCCAATGATTAATCTGTAGCTTCCCTAGCAAATTAGATTGCACACATTGAATCCATTCCCAAGCCCGACATAGACCTGAGTTTGCGAGATTTCACAAGTGAAGGGTGTTTGGCAAATCTTCTTACCTCGGTCGCCTCAGGTGTTGCATCACTGGAATCATTGGAAACCCCCTCTTGGCATCGGCTCGCCAAAGCTTGCAGAGAATCGCTGAAGTGGTCTTTCAGCATGGAGATGCTTGCGAGAGAGCTGAGCTTGCGAGCCCGGACAAGAACTTGGTGTGCTGGGGCTTCAGAGGCAACATCCCCCATTTTCCATATCGGCAGCTAGAAGGCCTAATTACTCTTCACAAGCCCTCTGCTTATATATATATATATACACATATACATATATATATATATATATATATATGTATATACATACACAAGATTGCAGGTGGTACAACATCGCTGCGAGTATTGACCCTAAAACCCTAAACCCTGAACCGGAAACCCTAGATTCTGAAGCCTAAACCCCAATCCCTGAACTAGACTCCAACCCCTCAACCTTAGGCCTTAAGCTCCAGACTGCAAGGTCAGGCCCAGGGAGCAGGGCGTAGTATAGTTTCTATATGGCTTTACAGGGTCTAAGGCGGGCTTTGCATGCTTCTGCATGTGCTTTATACTTCCGGTAATACAGAGGCCGGAATGATGAGCAGCAGTAGCAGTCTCCTTTTATAGTCTTTTTATACATCCCGTGATAACTGCAGGCTGTTTAGAACTATGACGGCCCCTACAGTGGGTCTTTAATGTAGTTGTTCTGGTGGCCCCATGTTACCATAGGCTTTTCTCAGGCAAGCCCTTTGGGCAGAAGACAGCTACACTAGAAGCCGCAAGTCGGGGAGCGTAAAGCCTCAAGTGCAACCCTGACACATCCTGGGACGAAATCCTTGAAGCCTGCAGAGCATGAGCATGACCCTAGGCTTAGGGTTTTTGTTCAGGCTGTTTCTTGTCATACGCAAATGGGCGCTGCTTTAGGTTTATTCCAGTGACCGAATGTTGACTGCGCTAGCAGATGCCTATCTCACGACTCCGAAACTCTGCTCCCTTGACCTTAAACCTCAAAGCCGAAGGTCGTGCTTGGGATGAACAGTTCTGAGGTGATTCATTTTTGACGCTGACCGTAGGGTCACCGTGTTGATTTGGTCTGTGTTACTGGTAGTTCGCGGAAGTTGCGCCCGGGATTTGGCACAAAGTTCGTGAGGAGGGAGACCCTAATATATTGAATATGTTATTGTTATCACTACTTATCACAGTACTATTTTAAGTGCGATTATGGTTATGGTTAGTATAGGCCATCGGTGTCATAGGTCTTCTAAGCAGAGCTATTTGAGGTACAACTGTATCAGCTGCTTATTCACTGGCTTCCCTTGTGAAGGCGAAGCCGTCGAAACTGGCGGCAACGCATCCACGACTGCTCCAAGCGGGATGCTCAGTAAAAGAAATCACGCTTTACCGAGCCCCACGGCATAGGAGCAACAGAAATTACCACAACCACACCGGCAACAGTAGAAAGGGCATCCAAAACCACAACCACTAACGCAACTACCGGCACTACAACCTCCAGCGACAAGCTCGCGGATGCGACCACGACCCCGCCCGACCGGAACCCGACTCTCTGACCCGGCGACCAGACCCCGATCCGAAACGTGGACCCCACCTCTACCCCGAATCCGACCGACAGCCACAACGACGACAGGACCCTACGCCCTACACCCTACGCACTACCCATAGGCCCTATGGTAGTTCCTTTTTGGGATGACCTTATAGGGTTCTCTTTATGAACCCCAAAACATAGGATTCTATATATGAACCCCAAAAAATAGGATTCTATGAATGAAGCCCAAAAAGGAACTACTTTGGGGCTCTGGGTAAACCGTAGCAGCCCACATGGCCAAGGTTCAGCCCTCCCATCCTCTCGCCTTTTGCTGCAGCGCTGTGGTGCTCGAGGTGTCGGTGCAGGATATATATATATATATATATATACATATATATATATATATATATATAAATATGTGGGATTTGGGGCTGTCTGAGGCTCCGTAGAATCGCACCCTGGTTGAAGCTCGAAACCTTGCAGTGAAGTGTTGCATCCGCCTTCTGAGAGGGTGCCACTACAAGCAACTACTCTTCCCTGTAATCCGAGCTGTTATTGACTCGCATCTCAGCTTGCTGTTGATTTGTTGTGATGAGATAAAACAGATGCTGCCAGGACCCTCCTTGTGCCCTCAAATAGGGGTATATGGTCCCAAATAGTAACCATTTAGGGTCTAATAGAGGGTTTAGGGTGTAGGGGTTCAGGGTTTAGGAGTTAGGGTTTAGGGTTTAGGGTTTAGGGGTTTAGGGTTTAGGGTTCAGGGTTTAGGGTTTAGGGTTTTTCCTCCACTGCTGCTGCTGCCCCCTTCAACCCCCTTCACTAAATTGACGGTTTGTTTGCCATAGGACCGAGAATGCCCGCCAAGTCGTGTTTTGCTAAACCTGTCTTGCTCGCTGTCGCCACACTGTGGCCGAAGTAGTCTAGGGGCCTCAATAATTACCCATACTATTTGTGGAGTTTATAGCATCATATTCATAGTATGATGGGCCCCAAGATCTAATCATTAAGGCCCCGACATCTTATGTTTGCCGTGAGTGAATCGAGTCCTCCTCAAGCCAAAGCCCGATGCAACGCTGGAGGCCATTTCGTGAACCTCACGGGGGTGGCCTGTGTGCCCTGCTTGCAGTGGATGGGCCTTTCACATTTGGGTGGTCGTCGAAATGATGGTACCTTTTGGGGTCTCTATTATAATTCGGGCACCTACAGTAATATCTAGGGTACCCAAAAAGGACCTTAATTTTGACAACTACCCACATGGAGGGTCAGGAAAACTGTTGACCCCCGTCAAGAGTCCAATCGGCCGGAGCTACATGTTCGTGTAGGGTCAGAAAGAGGACCTAGATTGGAGAGCTATACCCACGTCCCAAACAGACGCCTTTTGAGTCGAGCTTGAAGAGTCCATCATGCGTGTAAGTCGCCCACTAACTACATGAAACATGAAGTAGGGGTCTCGGGTTGTGGTGATTGTACATTGCGGTCCTCGGTAATTTGGCTGCACGTACATTTTGGATGCTACTTGGAGGGTCGGGGGACTTAGTAAGTAGGTAGTAAGTAGACTCAAAAGTACAAAAAAAGGGACCCTAATTGGGGTTATGGTACTTATAAGTCCCTAAAATAGTCAGTTACTAAGTCCCCCGACCCTCCAAGTAGAACCCTCCTTCCCTGAACTCCAAACACTCAAAACTCTGTAAAGCTGAACAATGTAACTTAATGTACTTTCATATTACCCATAGGCCCCATAGTAGTTCCTTTTTTGGGATTACCTTATAGGATTCTATATATGAACCCCAAAGAGGAACTACTTTGGGGCCTCTGGGTATTAACGTGTACCATAACATCAAAAATAGCTTAAAGTATACTTCCACATACCTAAGGTCACATGCTGGCCACTGGCTATAACTTCGCCCTCGTACACAGCACTGCAGCCTCGTAAGTCGCTGACACACGGAATCTCTCAGGAGCCCGTTTGTGGAGATGCGCTTCTTGCTGGGCCCTTACGGTAGGGCCTTATTACTTAAGCTATCCCATTCTGGGGGCTCTTTGGTGTAATTACGGCATACTATGCACAAAAGCCCTATTTTTATTCTTAAGGCCCCTCTATTGGCTCCTGTGTTTCGCTTCCGCTTGTGGCTTCAACTCTGCCCCTGGCACTGTCCGGACTTTCAGATGTTCGGACTCCGTGCTTGGAGGTCTTGTTGTTATCGACGGTTTCTGTGGCCGGACCACCCTCCCCCCCTCACCCCCACCACCCTAAACCCTAAACCCCCCACCCCCACCTTCTTGTTGTTTTGACTTTTTGGGGCTGGGGGTTTAGGGGTGATTGTGGAGTTCGACTGCAGCAGGAGATTTAGCGCCTTAAGTCCTCTGAAATCTAGACCCTGCGCCCTACAGTAGAAGCCAGAAAGTTGGAATATCATTATCGTAACTTTAAGGTAAATTATAGGGGATCCTACCATTAATCCATATTCCAACTTTCTGGAGTTCCCTTTACGTCCTCCAGCCCTAAAATCCTCCAAATCTCAAAAGCGAGGCCCAGAACCCTGAACCTTGGGGTACGGCCCCCGTACTTTAAGAGTCTATAACGGGGCTACTATTAAGGTCCTACTATATCTATATTATGAATATTTTTCAACTATTACTGAGTCGGGGCCGTACCCAACCTGAACCCTAAATCCGCTACGTGCTACATCCTAAAGTCTCGATCGAGCTGCAACTCAAGGGGGGTGACTATTATAGAAGCCTGATAGGTTAATGATGTTCCCCTTGGCTTTTTCTCAAATAATCGGTACACCAGAATATTCCCTAAAACCCAATTCAGATTGTGGCGCTAGCTTTCGCACACCACTTCCCAAGCGACTGCACAATGTGCCTAACTGCTTTCAGCTCCCAGCCTGTCAAATGCGGTCGTTGAAGAACCATCCGGGAATATGCACGCACAAGATCCCAAACCCATATGCTCGGAACCCTAAACCTTTCTATGAGAACCAATAGATCCCAAATCCTAGCCAGACAGCCCGAACCCCTCAGCCGAGCCGAACCGAAGAGGTGTAGGTAGAATCCGGAAGGTGTCAACGGACCACCTGCCGATATATGCGCCTCGGGCCGCACCCCAGCAATCATGCACTAGGTGGCACTTTGGGAAACTTTTTAATTTCCCTTATGGTTCCTATAGAGGTACCTATTCATAAATACTTTTCAGAGCCCCCAAACTACAACCCAGTGCATGTTTTTTTTTTGGGGGGGGGGGGGGGGGGGGGGCGGCTCGGGTCTCCGACTCTGTCACGGTACTAGAGATCCCTGTAGATCCGCTATGCCTAGGCATGGATCCGAGACGTTCATCACAGCAGCATCTCAACAAAGAAAGGGTACAGTGCAAAGGAGCCCTCCTTTAATATTTGTAGCATCTCTATATCGATCCTACTTCCCAAAACCTGCATAGTACAGAAACCCTCATCCCGAAAACCCGGGCCGCTTAGCTCCCAAAGCCGGAAACGAAGCCAAGGTGCCCGGCTCAGGTGGTTTCGGGCCCTAAGCCCTAAACCCTTGAGGACACGCCGCGACCCCACACTTCAGAGTTTAGGGTTTACCTACGCCCTAGACCTTAAGGCGGAAATCGTTAACGGTTCAGGGTTTACGGGTTCAGGGGTTTAGGGATTAAAGTGAAGTTTAACGTAATGGTTGAGGGTTTAGGGGCTTTGGGGTTCAGGGTTTTAGGGTAAACCCTAGACCCTAAACCCTAGGGTTTTAGGGGATTTTGGTGGCTTCGACGGCCAACAGAGGACGAGCGGGAGCAGTGCGACGACGGAAACAGGAACTCCGGGGATGGCTGCGACGCTTGGCAGTAAAGGGGACTCCAGAAAGTTGGAATATGGTTTCAGGGCAGGACACCTTATAATTTACCATAGAAGGGTTAGGATAATCATATTCCAACTTTCTGGCTTTTACTTTAAAGTCTCGGGTAGAGGATTTAGGGGTTTAGGGTGCTGGGGTGTGGGGTTTAAGTTTCGGGTCTAGGGCTTCGGGTTTAGTTTCAGGCCTTAGGGTCTGGAACTTGGGAGTGCTGTGCGAAACGTTGATCAATTGTTTTTTTTCTGGTATCTTACAACACGTTTTGTTCTCAGGGTTTAGTCGGTGCATGGAGGGTTTTCAGTTTTCTCCGGAACCCAAGTTGAAATTTTCAGGCCCCGGGTAGTACGCACGGTTTTCACTGAAGGTTGAGGCAGTCGTGAAGGCTCCAGGGGAAGTTCAGAGCCTGGGGACTCAAAGATTTCTCGTTGAGACACTTGGGAACTTGGGGAAGTAAGTTAGGTGTTCAGGGTGCCGGTGTCGGAATTGAAGGAGATTTTGGATTGTTCGAGTTCAGAACAGAATAAGAAATAGAGAACTAGTTACAGCTGTAAACGTACACGTGCAATAGAGTAGAATATGTAGTATAGTATAGAAAGGTACAGAATCGTCTAATATGATACCATAAAACCAAGTAAAGGAGGAACTAGCTTAGCACGATAAATATGACGTGTGTCATTTGTTTATGCTATGCTATGGTATACTATGTTTTCTCTTTGTTTTTGACATAATTTGTCATGTTCTTCACTTCCATAGTTCTATGCTGATATACTATACTAGTGTATGACAGTCCATCACAGTACAATTCACTATATCCTATCTTGTTATATTGCAGCTTACTACCCTTATTGCTACAGTGAGTTTGTTTAGGTAATTTGTGTTATGCTATTGTCCCATCACCAGTGTATTACATGCACACTTCGTTAGTCGTTAGTCTTTCTGCAGCGCTGTTCCACTAATCCCTTTCTCCTAAACCGAGCCTCACCGAGCCAAGGACAGAAACTGCCGCGTCGAGCCAGGCGGGTTTATATACGGCATCATTCTATAGTTATATAGTTGTTCTATGGTATTGCTTTGGGAGGTCTAGGTGTAAGGGCTCTAAACGGGTTCAGGGCTTTAAGGTTCTACAAGGGCACTGAACTGATGCAGGGTTGCAGATTCGCGGGTTTAGGGTTGACAGTTTGAGATTTTAGGGGTTTCGGGTCGGACTTAGGGATTGAATAAAGTATTGACATTCGCAAAGCTAAAGCATTCCTTGCCCGGCACATAGACCACTCTGCTACGAAACATGCTTTCCTTACCATCAGCCCTCTCCAGAACACCTCCGCCGGAGCCCTTGCACTAAGTCGGCAAGACGACAACGCAGGCATTAGGCAATGCTCCGTGCTTGGGGTCATTGTGCGACCCAGAGGCCCCAAAGTAGCTCCTTTTCGGGGTTCATACATAGAATCCCATAATGTAATCCCAGAGAAGGAACTACTATGAGGCCTTTGGGTATAGTGAACGGCAACAAGTCGCGTGATTTACCTCCTTTACAAACCCGGGATCTGAACCGTAAACCCGTAAACCCCTAAACCCATCCACTAAACCCTTAAAAAAGAAACCAGGACTTGAACCGAAAACCCCTAAGTCCCTAAATCCCTGAACCCTACAGCAACCCTTACGTCCTGAACTCAGAAGCTGAGCCCTAAAACTTAGACCGGAAGCCGGTTGATGATATAAATCCTGCATGACCCATAATAAGGAATATACCATATTTCCCATAGTTCAGGGTCCTTAAGATAATGCAGGGCTTATATCCTAAACCCTAAACCCTGTAGATCCCTCAAAGGTACCCTTATAGATCCCTTTAAAGGAACACTAGGAGTTATATCATCAACAGAGCTGGCAGGCTTCATCTGCATCGGAGGAAGTCCGATGGGACCTGATAGGCTCCCATGGGGCTTGCCGGATCATAAGGCTGTTGTAGTGTACCATAATAGATATACCTATAGTCTCCATTGTAGTTCCTTTTTTTGGTTTAACCAAATATATAATTAGGATCCTAAAAGGTAACCCCAAAAAGGAACTACAATGGAGACTATAGGTAGTACATATACTGTACTGTTTTAGGCTGTTGTAGTGTACCACAATAGTTATAGTATATATACTGTACACTTTTAGACTGTATTGCGCTCCATGACATAACATAGTATAACATAACACATTATGTGACGACTACTACTGCTAGTACTGCTGCTGCCTCTTCTACGGCTACTGTTACTGCTAGGACGACGAAGATGACAACTTCTATTAGTAACACGACGACTGTTGCGACCATGGCCATCACTGTTGCTCTTCTGCTCCTGCGAGTTTCCCAGAGAGCCCAATACCCCTTAAATAAGAAATATAACCTACATCATAATATGAAGCGCCTTATGATTTAAGGTATATGGCTTAATTAAGGGGTATTGGGCTCTCTGGGGTCATTGCCGCCGTCATCAGCATCATCGAGCACTGCTATGTTTGTTTTGTCGCACTCTCTTTCTGTCTCTATTTGTCTCGCTTGCTCCCTCCCGCTCGTGCTCCCACTATCCCAGTCGTTGTCACACATATGAAAATTGATTGTTGTTATGGGGACTTTTACAAGTTGCTGCAGGTTGTGGTAGGTATTGAAGGGTTTTACTGTAGGGTTCAGGATTTCATGCTTTAGGGTTTAGGGCCGCAGATACAGAAGTTGAGAATCAGGGTTTGGGCGTAGGCTGAAGGTTTGAGGGTACATTTCTGGTTTGTAGCACCTAGGGAACCTGAGGAAGATCCGAAACCCAAGAGCCATCACAATCATCCTCCGTATAACACTACCACCCTTACACTACTGCTATATAGTACTGTTTAGTAACCTGTTTAGTCGTTGAACCCTGAAATAAGCCCGGAGATTCTAACCCAGAAGCAAGTACTAGGTATCGACTTGGGATAACTAACTTTGAATACTTTTGGGGACGGTTGATATCGACACCCAGAGTGATATGAATAGCATAGCCCTTTACTAGGACCCAGAGTAGGCCCTCATTCCCTTTTTTGAGGGTTCAGGTTCCCTTATAAGCCCCTTTAAACCAAAAAGGGCACCCTTTTTATTCCTAGGCTACTCTTGGGTCTAGTTTAAGTAACGCTGAGCCACACACCGCTGCCAGTTGCAGCCCGGCGGTGGCGTCAGCAGAGAGTGTGATCCTCCTGTCCGTCACAGGCGTTGGCAGGGTTTAGGGTTTAGGGGTTAGGGTTTAGGGTTTAGGGTTTAGGGTTCAGCAGCTCCGGTCCGTGAAGTTTTACGGTACAGTTATACTTACAGTTTTGAAATAACACCCACCCAGCTTTCAAGCCAACTTCAACTCACATACTTCTATAACTACTTTGCCCCAAATCGAAAAGCCACTCCACAAATCCTCAAGTTAGCCCATAAGCTGGCCTTGCTGACCTGCTAAACAACCAGGTCACAGTGCTGTTTCGGTAAAGTAGTTAGACCCAAAAAAATTGTGTTGTTCTTGTCGTTGGATCGCTCAAGACAACTAACTGCAGAGAAAGAATGCACTATCTACAACAGCTGAAGCTGCCGTCACGTCATCGCTTTACGATAGCAACCAGTGCTTTCAAATGTCATGACATGCATCTCCTCAACTCTCGATCGACAACAAAGCAAGGATCACCAAAAGCTCACCCTTCAGAGTACACTAAACCCTAAGACAACTGTGTTGTTGTAGCCGATGGGCCGGAAATCCCGCGCCACGAACAAAGGTTTTTCGGGATCCCGCTCCACGAACAAGGGTTTTTCGGGATTTCGCGCCACGAACAAAGGATTTCGCGCCACGAACAAGGGATTTTCGGGATTTCGCGCCACGAACAAGGGATTTTCAGGATTTCGCGCCACGAACAAGGTATTTTCGGCGAAAAATCGCGCCACGAACAAAGGATTTTCGGGATTTCGCGCCACGAACAAGGGATATTTTCTCGCCACTAAGGATTTTTTGCAAAAAGTCGCGCCACGAACAAGGGATTTTCAGGATTTCGCGCCGGGATTTCGCGCCACGAACAAGGGATTTTCAGGATTTCGCGCCACGAACAAGGGATTTTCGGCAAAAAGTCGCGCCACGAACCAGTGATTTTCGGGATTTCGCGCCACGAACAAGGGATTTTCGGCAAAAAACCCTTAAAGTCACGAAGCCATTAAGGTTTAAATTCATAATGATAAAGAGGTTTCGGGTTTAGGGTTTAGGTTTAGGGTTTAGGGTTTAGTGTCCGTCACAGGCGTTGGCAGGGCTTCTGATGGACTAGGATGCCCAGTAGTACCCTTATTCCCTTTTTGTAGTCCTAGGTTCCTTATAAAGTTACCCAATACCAAAAAGAGAGGCCTTTTTATTCTTAGGTTACTGGGTATCCTAGTGGATGCTGTGTTGTTCAAAGGTTTTCTAGGGTTTTACACTCTACGGTTTGCACAACGGTCTTTATGGGGCTGAGTCGTCACAGGTGTTTGCAGGGTTTCTCACGGGTGCTGTTTTTTTTACATTGCTCTTATGATGGTTTAGATTTTAGTGTGTTAAAAGGGTTTTTGTATTTATGCGTATATAAGAGGGCCCTACAAGGGCTCTTATAGAGTTGAATATCGCGGCCTGAGAAACTAGACTAGGCTTGTTACGATACGATGTAGGATCCACCTACGACGTTTTTTATGTGAATAACAGGTGAAATCATTGTCAGTTCTTCGGGCGCCTGTATTATGCCGATTTGTTTAGGTGTGTGTTTTCTATCTTCAGCTCAGCGGTGAACTAGGAACCCTTGCATCACTGAACCTCCTGACCCCAAAGCTTCCAAGCTCTGTCAAAGCCTGAACTCGACGTAGGATGTAAAATAGGGGCCTTAATAATTACCAATATTATTTTGGGGGGTTCCTTATTACCACTATAGTATAATGTGCCCCCAAGCCTTATTGCAATCATTAAGGCGGCCCCTGCATTAGACAAGCAAGGGCTGTTCTTGTGGGAGGCGAGGGGGTCCTCGTCAGGAAACGGCTCTTCCATAGATCCTCTGCACACCCGTACCCCTCTGGCCCTAAGCAACCCAGAACTTCACTCCGGAAGCCCTAAACCCCTAAAACCTGAACCCTAACGCCCCTCAACCTTAAACCCAAAACCCTAAGCCACTAAACCTTAAACCCAAAGCCCTAAACCCTGAATCCTACACCCTAAACCCCAAACCAACCAAGCAACCCCGAAAGGATACCCGGAAACTCCAAGCCCCCGGAACCCTGAAGCTTCAACCCTATGCACTCAAGTCTATAAACCTCTAAACCCTTATAATGACGCCTCGACCCTAATCCTTCAACCCTAAACCCTATGTAAACCCGAAAAGCCCTATGTAATCATGTATATACACCCTAAACTGTATGTTGGCCCTCACCGCGATGTAAACCCCCAAAACGTGCATAGCCACGCGTCCCAGGCGCACGGCCCCCCGGCACCCCAGAAGTCGCCTCTGCAACGATCCTGGCTCTATCCGAGGACCGGCAAGCGGTTTCTGGATACTGAGTCATACAGGGGCCTTAACCACTAGACAAGGGTCGGGGCCTCCCAAAATAGTATTGGAGACATACCAATGCTATCTCCCAAAAATTCCTGATAGATTTGTTGCTAGGGCCGTTGAACTATTGGTCCGGGATGTTAACTTTTAGTTTCAGAGGCTTGTTCAAGTTTTCGAGGGCTTAGAGTATAAAACCTGAAGGGTCAGGGGATCTAGAAACTACCCTAAGGCCCCATAGTAGTTCCTTTTGGGGGGGTTCATATTTAGAATCTTCTGAGGTATTCCCAAAGAGGAACTGCTGTGGGGCCTCTGGGTAGGTCATGTGTAGGGCTGCTCGGACCTGCATCTCATCTACCCTGCTTGTACTTGGATCCCCAATACCCAACCAGTGAACTTCTTGGGGCTCGTATAGTTTAGGGTTTAGGGGTTTAGGGGTTTAGGGTTTAGGGTTTAGGGTTTAGGGGTTTAGGGGTTTAGGGTTTAGGGTTCAGGGTTTAGGGTTTAGGGTTTAGGGAGCAGGAATCGGGAAGTTTAACCTTCCATGTCTGTGGCTTGTTGAGTAAGTAAGTGTATCCAAGCAAACCTTCTTACCAAGTCACGCGATGCTCTAGGTCTTCAGGCAAGAACCCAGACGGTCATGCATTCACCGCGGATGCAGGCCCTGAACTGTCCACGTCGAGACCTGGAAATTCTGCAGGCGGGAGAGCATTGCCAGGAATGAGTGTGCTTCGATGTTTCAGCTTTGACAGTTTATCGTATTGGCTATAAACTCAACTTTTCAACTTTTGGGGTTCTTATACGGTAGTCAATTCTGGAAGTTTCAACTTTTATTTCCTTGGGTTTTGGACCAGTGAGTTATGGTTTAGCACCTCTTCTTCTGTTGATCGTTTCGGTTTTGGGTTTTCGTCATGGCAACCCTTAGCCGCTCGTACTTGCACCGGCTAACCAAGATCTTCCTCATAGAAAGTGTAGGCCTGTTCAAGGGTTCAGGTTTTAGGGTTGCTTGGGTTATTTAGGGTTTAGGGTTTAGGGGTTATCACTTTTCATTTCTCAGGGGTCGGGGCTTCCGATTCGGTTTCGCGCATTCACAGCACCCCCTCATTTGTAGCCTTGGGCTTCGCACTGCGTGCAGTCACTCTTTGCAAGCATGTACAAGTGCAAAGACAAATTTTATGTGCCGACAGAAACGAGCACGACATCCACGACATCGGCATACATACAGGCATATGCACTGGCATGCACATCCACAGACAAACACGCGAATTGTACACACATACATACATACATACATACTTACATACATACCACTATATAACATTACTTTTCCCTACATTACACTACGTAACAATAGATTACACTAGATTGCACTAGATTGCACTACATTGCTCTACATTACACTACATTACACACAACACTACATTATGCTACATAACACTGCAGCATGTTACATTGCATCGCATTGCAGTGCTGTGCATTGCACTGCATGGAGGCAACAAACATGTATACATCCGTCGTTCCAGCCATCCGTGCATACATGCGCGTAGTAGCTTGAAGTGAACTTCAATACCCGCGGACATGCGAAGGCGCCACCGTGCTCGGCTTGATGATCCAGGGCTCGATTTGAGGCTTCCGGGTCCAGGCTTGGCGATTGGGGTTAATACAGGGCTAGGGTTCAGCTCAAGGGTGCTAGACAGGGACTGCTTCTGATCGGTCGTGGGGGATCTCACGAAGCTTTAAAGCCACGAGATGCGGGGTGAGGAATTCAGGATTCAGGCTTGAGCAAACACGCGTCGTTGCATCTCACGTATCCTTTAATTCGAAGCCCGAAGTCCTCACCCCTGAAGCTATGATGCAGGTCGTCACCGGAGAGCAGTTCACCACAACGCCAATGTAGGACCCTCAGGCTGTCTCCTAAGGATTCTCTTTTTGCGATCGCTTGCAAAACCGCCTGGCAATGATTTTTCTTTTCGGCTCCCATATACCCCGAAAGCCGTATTCTGCATATGAAGCTAACAGTTTACGCTGTTTCTTGCAGTGGCTTACAGTCTAGCTACAGCACAATATACCCCGAAACCCTAGTCTATCTGAAGAGGCCTCTGCATAAAGCCAGCGCGGCCTGCTGAAAGCGGTGTTCTTGGCCCCTCAGAAGCCTAAAGCCCCGAACCCTCGAACCCCAAAGCTGTCAAAAACAAGCAAGGCCCTATGAGTGTTCAGATTTCCCCCACCCAATGGTATCCCCCCCCCCCAGCTCCCCAAGCCGAATCTGTGTGTGACTGTGCAAGCTTTTTCCACACGAGACCCACGCACCACACCACAGGGGGGAGTGGGGTAACCAGCCTAAGCAGACCCACTCCCGAACCACACCACAGGGGGGGGGGGCGGCCGAACCGGTATCACATATGAGGTTTTGTGCGGCCAGGCTGTTGTAGCACAAAGGTTTTAGGAGCCTTCGAAACCTCAACTATAATAACAAGGGTTTCCTGCATAAGCCCCTAACACCGAAGCGGAACCAGCTAGTTCTGCCATTTCTTCACTGCGCAGGAGGCTTTGTCCAATTTCAGCCCTCCTCTCGATTCAATCTCGAAAGTATCGGAGTTTGCATCTCGGAAATGGGTAGTACTTTCTACGTACTACTATGCACAACGTAAGGATCTAGCGGCGGCGGGGTTCGAGTTTCTAGGTGAACTCTCTCATAAGTTCGGGTTTCTGGGTGAACTTGCTCATGCACAGAGCTGTTCCATGAGGATTCCATACTCATGAGCGCTATTATAATGACACTGCCGAACGGAATCTGGTTCCTGCAGCAAAAACCTGGACTAGCCGTAAAACCTGGGAAACCCAATATACAAAATGATTAGAAAAACAAACGTATACCATCTCATGAAATCACAACCCTGTAAACAACCACACTTTGAGGACCACCACGACCACGGAGAATGCAACCGTCACGCCTGAGCCCCGGGTGAGGATCGATTTCGATTTCGGGGCACTCTCTTCGCAAGGGGCCATTGACATTTGTGGGGTTGGGCTCTTCAATATCGGGGCCCTCTTCTGCTGTCCTCCTTTACGGTAAGGATCGCACTTAAGAACTTTGAGATTCCGATTGGGGGGGCATCACCGATTTTGTCGAACTCCATTGTGGCTTTGGGGCTTCGAGCTTACCCAAAGGCCCCATGGAAGTTCCTTTTTGGGATTACCTTATAGGGTTCTGTATATGAACCCCAAAAAGGAACTACTTTGGGGCTTCGGGCCAACTGTAAAAGGTATAGATTTAGGGTTTTAGCGTGAGGCAGAAAAGCCCAGCTGCATGCTATGCTGTTGCAGGGATGCGGCAGCCATCCTGGATCACGCCTAACCTATACCCTAAACCCCTAAAAACCCTATAAGCCCTAAACCCTGAAAAACCTTAAACTCTACACCCTGATTAAACCCCAAACCCTAAACTCCACAAACCCGCACACCTCTTAGCCGAAGCTTGAATCCTTAAACCCCGCAGCTCCCCAACGGTACCTGTAGCCGAGAAGACCTTTTCCTTTTTGGGGTTCCTTATTATGGTTTCTATCTATATATATATATATATATATAGAACTCCTTAAACGGGTAGGTCTTTGGGTCAAAGGTAAAGCCTGAGTTTAGGTTGGGTTTGGGATATTTACGCCTCCTCCCCTTCAGAAGCCGAACGTACACAGTACTACACAGGGATGCCGACCCCTACCCTGTCGAGGTACCATGCTTTCCGGCGTGCGATGCAGGCCTTGCAGACGGTTTGAGGCTTATGCGTTAGGGCGTAAGCTAGAATTAAGTCTAATTATGTGGAACATGATCCTATATAGGGTTCCATAAGAGTTTCGGGCTGAGGCTGTTCTAGGGCGTTGGAGCATGGGTGACAAATGATTGCTGTATTGATTCTTCTACATGCTTGTACTTCATGCCTTAACCAGAAAACAGCCCGGTGAAGGGCCACCAATTACATGGGGCTTCTTCTACTGCCTCAAGGGATATACCTCTTGGATACCGCGCGCACTCAGTAACAGTTTTTTTTCTGTAACATCCATACATAAGGCCCTTACTAGTACCCGTATAATATTACGTACTGTTGCTTCAGGGTTGTACCTGATGTTCCTTCCTTAACGGTTATGTATCTTCAAGCCCTAAACCCCTAAACTCTCAGTGCTGTTGGGCATCCTTGCTTAGGACTTAAATTCAAAGGGTCTGTGCAGGATTCAAGGTCCCGGGAGGGACATCCGGAGTTTCGGGCTCGGGGCAGGGCGGTTTAAGGGTCTTAGATTGAGATTTATAGGGTTTAGCTTTAGGGTTGAGACGAGTTTAGAGTTTAGGGCAGTGCGGTTGTTTAGGTTTTTTGACTGCAGGGGTTTGGAATCATTTGGTTGCTGGTTGATGTGTCTCCTGCCCTCGCTGAGTGAGTCTAGAACCAGGGCATAACAGAAAGGAGTCCCACTAACTACATCTAGTTACTCACCAAAGCACAATGCAGGACAAGGTCCTTCGAGACGTGGTCTTAACTCCGAGGTTGAAACCCACTCTCCTTGGCCCCAAGCCCGCCTACACTCTACTAAACAGCCACCAGGCCTACCCTAAAGCCCTACAGCCTACATGCTGCAGCCCTATAGACCCTCAGCCCTGAAACCTTAAACTCTAAACCCCAATTCTTACAGCCTAGGGCATATGTAACCGAAACCCTAAAACCCTAAACCCCTAACCCCTAAACCCTTTCAAACCTCGGTCTAACCTCCGGTCGCAGCCTCGAGCGTCTCAAACACTGGGGTGCGTGGCTGCGTGCGAAGCCGTCGATTACCGTCATCCCCATTTGGGGGTTTCCGAAAATAGGGGGCCCCAATACAGTACCCTAAATACTAGGATCCTTATTGTAAGGATCCCAAAATAAGGGTACCCTAATTTTCGGAAACTCCCATTTCAAGCCCAAACATACACATCATAGCGTCAAGGCCCGAGTCCCTCGTATGCGCACACGTGAGAGTTCCTACGTCCTGAAAGTTGTGCGCATTAAACTTAACTGGGGTTATAAGTAGTTATAAGTATAGTTATCCTAATTATAACCCCACTTACTAAGTCCCATGATCCTTTAAGTAGCTTTTAGGGCCCGCTACACACTACACACCTCAAAGCCCTGAGCCCTAAGCCCGACTCCCAGAGATCCCAAACCCGGAAGCGCTTTCAGAAACCCTTGTAGTATCCTTACTTAAAGGATCATGGGACTTAGTAACTAAGGTTATAATCAGGGTAACTATACTTATAACCCCAATTAAGGTACTTATAACCTTACTTACTAAGCCCCATGATCCTCCAAGTAGACCCTAAACCCTAAACCCTATAGATCCCTTTAAGGAACCCTATAGATCCCTTTAAGAAGCCCTTTAAGGAACCTTACTTACTAAGCCCCATGATCCTCCAAGTAAGCGTCAACCCCAAAGTCTCAACTCCTTCCGCTGTCTCTTTAAAGAGTCTATAGAAGCCTCTTGGTTCCTTTGGCGCCATGACGCGTTTCTGGAACGATGAGGCCATAATATAGGGGCCTAAATAATTACCAATATTATGGTGGGGGTTCCTTATTATGATTATAGTATAATGGGCCCCAAAACCCTATTCTAATTATTAAGGCCCCTACATTAGTGGGGCAACGCTTGTAGGTAGATTACCTGCTTAGAAGCATTAGACCTTACAGAGGGTCTAAGGTGTGCATAGGGCTTTGGGTTGACAAGCTTGGCCAAAGGTATGATACCCAGACCTTCCAAAATCCCTTAATTAAGGAATATACCTTAAATTATCATAGGATCCCAAATATGAATTAAGGTATATTCCTTAATTAAGGGATTTTGGAAGGTCTGGGTAGTATGTGCGCTAGAACTTTGGGAGTGACGTCATCGGGACTGCTTCCGGGCAATCCCTGGTCATGCGACATGACGTTTTCGGCATTGATACGCAGGCTCAAAGGGTTCTGCCACCGGCGATTCTGGGCTAGGGTTTTAAAGCGTCGCGGGCTTTGGGACTTCAGAGATCCTTCCGGTTCGGAGATGGCTGGGTCGGTCTGGACCCAGCAAGCACCATGCCCTTGCATTATCATTTTCGTCGCCGTGCACATGTGCTTTGCAAGCTCCCGTGCTCCTTTGTTAGAGTTGCAGAGGTTCTGGAGCACGTACTTCGCGAGGTTTGTTTTTGGTGCTATGGGTTCCCAGCCACCGTGGCCTGGTAAGACGGGGGATTGGTGCCATGACGATTGGGGTGGCAATTGAAAGTTTGGGTTCCCACTCCCCTCTAGTACTAAACTAGGTTGGATGTTGGGACATGTTTCATTTTCCTTATGTGTGTTTATAAGGGACCTTATATATAATATATAAATATTTTTCAGTGTGTTTAAAGGCCAACCCAGTAAACTCCGACTGTCATTCTGCCAGACAATGCGATGAGATATTCTTGAGATTCGGTCGGCAAATCCTAGCCAAATGAGCAATGGCAGGCGTTGCATATTGCCAGCAACCCGTATCACCTAGCACGAAGTCTGACAGACGTCAATGTTCAAGCACACTGAACTTAAGCAAACGCGGTGCTTCCATCTTCGGACACAATCAACCAAGCCATCAATCAATCAAACAACCAAAACCAATCAATCTGGCTGGCTAGCTGGCCGTCCGACTAGCTATCTGACTACTATCTAGTTGTATTTTATCCGCCCGTCTAACTATGTACCTTTCCATGTATCTGTTGAGAGAGGGAGGGAGAGAGAGGGATAGCGTCAAACACAAGCACTTCAAAGATTGGAAAAAGCTCAAAAACAGGCTCGAGCCTTACCACAACTCAGGAAAGCCTAAAACGCTGAGCCCTTATCTGCAAACCGTTCATAGCCTTATGAACCCCATTCAATCCCCTAAAAAAGTCTTCGCTCCTCTTTCCCCTAGAATCTCTAAGCCCTGAAACCAAAGCTGCATTTGCAGGTCTATGGCCAGTTCTACAATCGGAGTATTACCGAGAGGGGCTTGGTCAACAAGGCTGGTTTGACGGCTGCCGGGGTTCCACGATTGTTATAAAGCGGTATTTAGGGGCTGCGCCCAGGTGCGGGCAGCGCGAGCTGTTGTCAGAAACCCGCGGTATATAGATAAGTGCAACGTAGGCCCGAAGTGCGCAACTTGTGGGTGATCGTAGGCTCTCAGCCCCCGTCGGCCCTGCATGTAGCCCGCACCCCCCGTCCGCCGGACCCCGCTGATGCTCATGATGCGCGCCCTTTGGCGGCTTCCGCAACCCACTCAAAAACTTGGGAGTTATGACTTCGCGCCGCCTCCTGGGGTCGTCCACGGCGGCCCCGAAACCCGCCACACCGCGGGGAATGGCTGCAAAATGCGTGCGCGTTCCGAGACGCCTTCGGGCCAGGCCCCGCGCGGCCCGAGGGAGAAACGAGGGTCCGATGATGCGGGGTCCGGGGCGGGTCGGCGGCACTGTCGGTCGTGGCTTCTGCTTCGCAGACGAAGCTCATTCGTCTGAGCCATAGCTCAGTCCATACAGGGCAGCGAAGCGCTGCCCGATTTAGGGGCTGCGCCCAGGTGCGGGCAGCGCGAGCTGTTGTCAGAAACCCGCGGTATATAGATAAGTGCAACGTAGGCCCGAAGTGCGCAACTTGTGGGTGATCGTAGGCTCTCAGCCCCCGTCGGCCGTGCATGTAGCCCGCACCCCCCCGTCCGCCGGACCCCGCTGATGCTCATGATGCGCGCCCTTTGGCGGCTTCCGCAACCCACTCAAAAACTTGGGAGTTATATGACTTCGCGCCCACGTCGCGCCGCCCGCGCCGGTGGCGGGCGCCCGAGGGCTCATGATGCTCGCCGGCTCGCCTCCTGGCGTCGTCCACGGCGGCCCCGAAACCCGCCACACCGCGGAGAATGGCTGCAAAACGCGTGCGCGTTCCGAGACGCCTTCGGGCCAGGCCCCGCGCGGCCCGAGGGAGAAACGAGGGTCCGATGATGCGGGGTCCGGGGCGGGTCGGCGGCACTGTCGGTCGTGGCTTCTGCTTCGCAGACGAAGCTCATTCGTCTGAGCCATAGCTCAGTCCATACAGGGCAGCGATGCGCTGCCCGATTTAAGAGCCTCCGGCTTAAGCCGCCGACCCCGTGGGCGACAGACCAGAAGCCGAATGCACTTGTACAGGCAAAGTCGTTTGGTGTCCGCGAGGCCCGTAGGTTTAGTTCTAGAAGGAGACGCCAAGATGGGAAGTGCAAACAAAGCCTTACCGCAGGACCTAAACCCGAAACCTAAACCGTCCTGAAACCCTATGTTCAACACCTTTAGAACCGTTTAGGGTTAGGGTTTCAGGAACATCTTCTCAGTGGCTGGGTATCTTATCCCATAAAAGGTCAACCTTTTAATTGTGGTAGGATCATGTAGGATCAGAAGAGCCCCAAAAGGTTACCTACTCAGCCCCGAAGCCTTGAGAACCAGGTGCCCAGAAAAGTTATGGCAGTTAGTGGTCCTAAACCCTCAAGCCGACAAGCTTCACTGGTGCGCTTCTAATAAGATTGTGAGACTAAACGGGAACCTTCAAGTTGACAAGCTTCGCTGGTGCCCTTCTAAGATTGTGAGACAACACGGGGGGAAGAGGCGGAAGCACGCGAGGCTGCGCGACGATCACGCGAAGTAGGAACAAGGAGCACTTTGGAGCGGAGATGCCAAGGTTGAAGAGGAAGAAGGGGGGGGGAAGGGGAGGAGGGGGAGGGGGGGGGGAGGGGAGGGAGGCTTTTGGAGGCAAAGGAGAAAGAAATGGTGGTCTCCTACAGCCTGATTGAACCCAGTGGGCTGTGGTGTGATGCTTTTGGGGGTTTGGGTGCTGCTTGCAAACAGCCATGAGATACCCCCCCACCCCTTGGGGGGCGCCCGGTGTGCGGGATCTCGGTGTGGGAGGAGGGAAAAAGGGAGGTTAACACCTCCAAGCCCATCGAAACCCATCCAACACGCCGCCAGGGTCGGCGGACTGCATGCACGGTTTATATCCTTTCCACAACAGCTCGCCGAAATAGAACGGCGCGCTCTTCCGCAGCTTTGGCATTGGCGGTGTAATCAACTGTCGGTATTGTACGGATGTAAGTGAATACACTCTCAAGCCTGACCTTGGAGCGTGCAAACCCCGTGCATGCTAATCCGTAGACTTCATAGGTAGAACCAAACGAACCCAAACCCCAAATGCTGAAATCCTCGATTGTTTATAAGCTCGAGCCCCAAACACACGTGAACCGTAGATTATAGGGGCCTTGATATAATTACCTACTCTACTATCGTGGGGGGTTCCTTATAAGAACTATGGTATACTGGGCCCCAAAACCCTATTCTGAAAATTGAGGCCCCTATACTACAATACCCTTCTATCCTTTTTTCTCACCCTTTAAAGGAACCCTATTCTAATTATCAAGGCCCCTATATTATTCACAGCCCAGCCTCCCCCACCCGACGAAAAGAAAAACCGTTGCACAGACACCGCCGCTCCTTAGCGACTCCTGGAAGCCAACGAGGCCTTGTTTGGGGGCTGCAGTGTACCGGGATCCCTTTAATTGGGGATCCTTATGCAAAAGGTTCCTTAAAGGGATCCTTAAAGGGTTCTGTCAGGGATCTATACCCTTTTGCCCAGTTCATTTTAGGGTCCCATTATTGCAACCGAATAGTAGGAGAAAGGCTACCCTTATGATAACGGGGCTACTGTGGAACCGAGCGTAAATAAAATAGATACGCCTCTGTGTGTGTCTCTGTGTGTATGTAGACTCTAGACAGAGAGATGGGTAGATCCAGACCTCGTGTGGAACAGCTTCATGCCCGAAATCTACAAAGAGGATCCCGCCTAAACCAAAAGATTGTCGAAGCCTTGAAGCCAAGAATCGTTAAACTCAACATCCTAGAATTTCTAGACCCAGAATACAATCCTTCAGTCTTAGATATCCGAATATTTTTAGCACCAGGAAAACCATATAAGAACCCTGGTACAACACAGTCAGAACTGTATTGGGCAGGCAGGCAGGGCGGGCGGGAGGGAGGTGGGCTGCAGGTTGGCCGGCAACTGCCTCGTAGCCAGACAGGCGATAAGTCAATCAATTTAGGGTTTAGGGCTTAGAGCTTGAATTCGCGTAACGGTTTTTATTTGAGGGGGCCGGGGAAGGGGGGAAGGGGAGGGGGGTGTCATATGGATTGATCGGATTTTTGATGGGGAGAGGGTTCAGGAGTTTAGGGTTCCAGTAAGGTGTTTAAAACAGTTTCGATACGGGCTCTAGACAGACTCTTTGAGGGTTTGACGGTGTTATGGTTTGGAGTTGAGGGTTTAGGGCTTCAGGGTTTTATGGTTTAAGGTTTTGTGGTACAAGGGCTGTTTCGTACGATTGTCGGTTGATCGTTCAGCTCTGGGGTGCAAACCTTACAGGGGTATTTAGAAATAATTTTTAATTTTTGGTTATGAAAATCCCTAAGAAACAGCTAAAATTATAATTGTTGCTAGGGTTCTAAGTTCAGTATAGAAACATTGGACCACCGCACATCCTCGGAGGCAGCAGTTGGAGCACTTCCAGGGCACGTTCGCAGCGTGGAGCCGGGGCACCATATGGGAGTTTCCAAAAATGTGGGGTACCTTTGGGTTCCTTCAAAGGGCTACTGGTACTATAAGGGTACTATAAGGGCTCCTTCAAAGGGCTCTATAAGGGTTTAGAGCTTCCGAGAATAGGGGTACCTCATTTTGGGGTGCTTGTAACAAGGATCCTACTATTTAGGGTACGAGATTGGGGTCCCCTATTTTCGGAAACGGCCATCTCGATCAGGGTTGAGGACTGACTTGAACTCGAAAGCTGGAACCCCTGAAGGGTTTTAGGTTAATCGGGCTTCCCGACCTTGCAGAAGACGGCGGCGTTCGACAGAAGTATTCAGCATGTTATTCGTATCAGTCGTTCATCAGAGTTACTATAAAGCTCACTATCAGGGCTGCCTCAAAGGGCAAGTTACGGAAAAAGTACATGAGTGTTACCATAAAGGGTTGCTGCCTCGATTGCCATCGCAAGTGCGTATCGGTCGACCCAAGCTGAGCACCGCCGCTGCAATTCTTCTCTCTGCAGTCTGTAGCATGCTTGAAGTGTTGTCTTACTGTACGCCTGCAACTAAGGAAATATGCTGTTTGTAAGCTCGTCGCATGACGAAATCAAAACGCAGGCGAACCAACCATACATATACAACCAGACACAACTACGCAAAGATGTGCCAATGTGCCTGGCCGAAGGCAGCAGATGTAGAGACTTTACACAGCGAGTGACAAACACAACAGAAACACAACAGCTCAGCAGTAGTAGATTCAGACCGTAAGTATAGTAGCTAGTACTGGCAGCAGTAGCATGAAGACAATTAAGATCAGCATTCGAAGTCAAATTTCAGACATCAGAATCATCTAGAAATCCTGATCTTCGAGCGTAGAAGAAGAAGATCTGCCCAAGGTCAAGGTAGAGGAACGCTGAGCCAAGCCGACTTCAGGCCTGATGCTTTCCGATGGCTTTAGGGTTTAAACAGGGCAGAGGCTTTAAAGTGCGGGGCTTAGGGTTTAGTGTTGTGGGTTTCAGGTTGTGTGGTTTAATGCTTCTTTCGATCAGTGCCGCTGACAGATAAAGAGTGTTAGCATGCAACGACTGCTGCTAGAATGACGGTTGTGCTTCTGGCTGCCACGACCCCCGTTGATACTTAGTACTAGCTGTCGCCACCGTCCTCGGCAGCAGCAGCCACCCAAGATGTCGTCGTCGCTCTCTTGTGTACATAGATAATGCAGTCACGCACAGAGTTCAGGATGTAAGCTTCCCGGCATACCTGTCCTTTGTGAGTCTTCATGTCTCAAGCCCCAAGCACCAAGCAAACGCGGAATGCCCCAAATTCAGTAGACTTGAAGTTGTATCAGCAATAATGCTGCAAACATACTCCTTTGCTAAGGGCTTTCGGGTCTTCTGGGTCCCAACCCTGAACCCGAAACCCTAAACCTGAACCCCTCGGCCCCTCGCAATACTATATACTGTCTATTCGCCAAAACTTGCACTTATGAAGGCCCTCAGTTAGAGAGCCCTTTGGAAGAATCCGAAACGATTCTCAAAACCCTTCAAGGAAGCCCTACAGGAAGCCCTAAACCCTAAACCCTAAAAGACCCTTAGCGAGCTTGGAACTCCTGCCTTGCAGTAGAGACGAGCACTCACAAGACGAGCGCCAAAGTGAGCGTTTCAAGGTTTAGGGTTGTTCAGGGGTTGAGGGTTAAACCTTGAAGCCCGAACCTGCCAACAGCCCAAACGTCAGAAGTGCAAGGAAAGGCGAGACTTCAGTTTTGGGTTGCAGCAACAGACGGCTTAAGGTTTTGGGTTTAACGCCTAGGGTTTAGGTTTAAAATGGTTTAAAGGTTTTGGGCCAAGGGTTTAGGGCAACAAGGGCTACAAGGATTCTATAAGGTTTCTATAAAGTGTGGAGGGCAATGTGGCCGTACCGTTTAGGGCTTGGAGAGTATTCAAATAAGGCCCCACTCACATTGGCAACCCTAAATCCTGAACCCTAAACACGGCACCGTTTCGCACAGAGTTCGATGAGGCCCTTTCTGCTGGAGATCAGCGTCGAGCTAACTCCGGCACAGGCCTCTTCAGCTTGCTTAATTTCCAAGAATATTCTTAGATACGGTATAAGATGCCCCAAAGCCCTATTCTAATTATTAAGGCCCCTGCAAGAAAATGGTGCTCTTAGCATCTCCTTTTGACATGTGCGGGCAGCTGCGGTTCAGGCTACGATGTTGAGGGATCCATTGAAAGCAGAGAGAAGCTCGATACGGGGTGTTAGGTTGACGGACCGGAATAGGTACCCATACTATTTTGGGGGTTCCTTATGATAGCTATACTTTAACGGGCCTCAAGACCCTTTTCTAACCGTCAGGGTCCCCCTCTGCCATAGGTTCCACAAGAAGGGTTAAGCGAAAGTCCCTGACAGCCGGAAGATCTTCAAGCTTTAGCTTCGGGCCCTAGCACGCACCTGAGCGAAAGCAACTGAAGCTCAACCCCTTGATTGTAGAGATATGGTTCGAACAAGTTTGTATGTAGGTCTTAGGGGCTTCTGCCTCCTTTTCTTTGCGTTCTGGGAATCTACACAGCTGTGCAGTTCATTGAGGAGGCGTCGTACTTCGGATAGCCGCCATTTTAGACAGACATCTCATGAGGGCGTGCCCCAGTGCCCCAAAACCCTGTACTCTGTGCCGAGCTGAGACGGGATGTCACCCGATGCAATAGGGTCGAGGCTTTAAGAACAGTAGCTGGCATCTGCTCAAGAATGCCCTGAACCCTTTTGAATACAGTAATAGAAGGTGGCTGAACGCTTAGCGCAGCTGCGGGGTATAATCTACCAATTCCCTGCTCGAAATAGTACCGTCATATGGGAAACCGAGAAGCCCGTTCGATCCGAAGCAACCCTATAACACCCTATCAAAGACGTAACCAAAAAAACCTCATCAAAGCCCCCAAACCCTAAACCCCTGAACCCCTAAACCCTAACCCCCATTCCGCCTCCGGTCAGGTCCGTGGCCTTTGGCTGGAGTGCACCCAAGCAGGTCCCCATAACCAGCTCTGCTGCTGGGTAGGGCTTTGGGGTTAGGGTTTTGGATTTAGGGTTTGGGGTTTAGGGTTCAGGGTCTGGGGTTTAGGGTTTGGGGTTTAGGGTTCAGGGTCTGGGGTTTAGGGTTTAGGGTTTAATTAGGGGACTAATGTAGGACCTGATCAAGAAACCCCGGGCTTATAACCCCAAAATAGTAGGATTCTTATTAGCATCCTTACTATTGGCCCGCGGTTTCTTAATCAGGTTCCTGCATTATCTGATCTTAAAGAGTTCGGGAATCGATGGGACCGAGGAGTCTAGGGCCCCAACATGCCTGGGGAGTAGCAGGTGGGTTCCTGTTCGGTGTTATGTGCTTAGGGTTCTGGACTTATAGTACAGATGTTGGAGTAGGAGTAGCCTGAATCATAGTAAACAGTAAACTAGCACGTGGGATCTTCTTCGGTTTTATGTGCTTAGGTCTCGGGACTTAAAGTACAGATGTTTGAGTAGGAGTAGCCTGAATCATCGTAAGCGTAGTACTGATGGAGCAGAAAGGTCAGCGTGGTTGACAGTTTCAGCTTTGCGTCTCGATGATGTTCAATGGGTCACAACATCCATGCATTTTAGGGTTTTGGGTTTAGGGTTTAGGGTTCCGGATTTAGGGGTTTAGGGTTTAGGGTTTGAGGTTGTTCTCGGCTCAGGCTTCTACGATTCTACGAGCCCCATACTGTCATTTTCGGGGTTCTATGGGTCGATGCTCCAGCCAGAAGCTTGCCTGGAGCAGCCTCAACCCCGAAATCTGTTCAAACCGAAGCCCTGAAACCCCAAACTCTGAACCCTAAACCCCTAAATCGCTAAACCCTAACCCCTAAAACCCTAAACCCTCAATTTTTATTATAGCAATAGATAAGGAAGGGACTTTCCCTAAATAAGGAGAGCTCGCTGGATCCTTTGTTGGAAGTGGTTTTCGAGCTCGACGTAGGTAAACCATTCGTCTGAAGAGTTCTTTGTCTTTGCGACGTGTCTTCGGCGGTTTACAGAGCATGCCAACTCCCATGCGGCGGCTTGGCTTCTTGAACATCTCGAAACTCTCGACACCTTACAACACCCTTAGACCTACGCACCGAGCATTCAAGCCCCTGAACCCCTAAGTCCCTACAGCCCTAAACCCCTAGACCCTAAACTCCTATGCCCTAAACCCTAAGCTATAAACCCCGAAGTCCCTACAGTGGTTGAGGGTCAAGGCCCAAAGAACTCAAGCAAAGTACTACTCTGGTGAGGCGCGACACGGCTTGCATACGACGAGGTGGAGCCGGTTGTTGTTTCCGAAAGGGTCCGAATTATTTAAGGGTTAAGGGTTTAGGTATAGTTGAATGTAGGGTTTCTATGGTAGAGAGTACTAGTATGTATTGGGAAAGTATGCCCCATATAGGTACTTAGGACTCTGTGGGTTTGATTTTTTCAGAGAGTGCTTGATGTGGAGTATAGCTGGTCTCGAGGCTCCCCATGTCTCGAGTCTTAAGGAGTAGTGCTAGAGAAGATACAAGCTGTTGCAAGTTTCAATGTGTCAGTGCGACTGCTCCGCAATCTACATTCTTGCAGTTGACCTCGACTCCCAAGCCCCAGAACCGGAACCCTAAACCCTAAACCCCTAAACCCTAAGCTACACTAAAGGACGCAACCCCAAGCCAAAAACAATGCCACCGACTCATGGAGTCGGTTTCGTCATCGGAGCTCCGCATGCGCTTAGAAGCTGATGACGAAACTCCTCACCCAAATCAGAAACTCCCCAGAGACTGCAAGATCCCTTAATTAAGGAATCTCCCTTAAATCATTTTTGGGGGTCTACTATAGTTTCTAAACCCTAAACCCTAAACCCTAAACCCTTGCTGATGGCCGGGTGATCCCGTCTTTGGCCATGCGAGCGTTACGGTGGAAGAACACATGTTGGTGGCGTACACAACAACAGTTAAGTCGTAGCACCAGTGAAAGGCACCCAGGCCGCTTCTATGCTGCGAATGTTGAAAAGCAACTTGCAAATTGTCATGGTGTTCGGTGGCCTGAAATTGCAGCCAACCGCCACTGGTGGAGTGCGGCACGAGATGAATATCTCCAGATGTGGGATGTTAGATGGTGTCGTGGACGACAGCTGTCCTTGCGCTACTAAGCTGACTCGGTGGGAAATGGTAGGCGACTTGCTTTCACGTAGGCGAAGTTGTGATCTCCATGGGACGCACCATGGATTGATTCTTCGCGTTGATCATGCCAGTTGCCAGTCCTTTGAGCCACCATTCTGAAACTTTGCTCTGTCCATGGACGTGCGCGGTTGTGAGTTTATTGCACACGTGCTGCTCAACATTGCCATGATGCATATCTTGGAGTTTATGATGTGAATGATGTTCTATGCCGTCACACTTGTCCTGGCTCGAGGTGAACTGTGAGGAATCCTTCTCTCCTTGCGACTTACATGGCCCCTCGCCTCTTGCCGGGCGGGATGTTTTTCTCCGCTTTGGGATGTATGTGGTTAGCCGTGGCCTCTGGGACATGGCCGACTTCGTCTACTACGTCAACGACCCCCTCCACAGGTGCTACGCTTCCTCGCTGGATGCCCTGGACTCCGGAACAAGTTGCTGCTGTTGCGGCAGAAAGTTGGGAGGAAACTTCCTGGAGTGACCCTAGTTCACCTCCGCAGGGCTGGGAGCAGACGGATGATTCACCCTCGTGGCCAGCTGCTGTGGCCGCCTCTTCCGCAACCTCGTCGTGGACGACTGCGCCGCCGACAATGCCCTCAAGAACATGGAGTGAGGCTGAAGTTGCTTTGATGCGTGAGGCGGCTTGGAATGACGACCCCGTGTGTACTTGGGACGAAAATATCAGCCTCTCCATGCAGCAACAATACCTCCAGGAGGTGGAGGAATGGCCTTGGCCTGGAGATGAACCGGCGAGCTCTTCTACATCTTCGTGGACCCCGACGATCCCACCCGCCCACAGTGTCCCGCTGCCCTTCTCCGCTCCTCCTCTACTTGCCCTGGGATCTCAACCTCCTGCACACCAAGCCGATCCTCCGCAAGATGTACAGCGAGCCGAAGACCACGATTCGGGATTACCAGCCCGTGGCGACCCAACCCCAGCTCGAGCTGTTCAGCATCCCCACTCGCAGACTGGGGCGTCATCTTCATGGGATACCTCTGGTTGCACCCCGGGACCACAAACTGGGGCGACATCATCGTCGGATGTCCAGACCCGATCGGCGCACAGTGGGAGGGACCTTGAAGAGAACGCCCAGGCAGCCGATGCTACAGACCACACGCGAGAACAAGTACCGAGTTGGTGGGACGCAGTGCGAGATCGACGAGCCCTACGACGTCGTCCTCCACAAGATCCTCCAGCAGAACCTGCTGACGTGCCGCAACATGGGGAAGAACATGATGGTCGTACCAGCAGATTCGGAATAACGCGCCCGGGGCGAGATCGGTGGCACCACGCCGATGGGACTGTGAGGTGTCGCCTAAGGGAACTGCCGGGCGATGCGCTGCCACAGACTACCCCTCCCGCCACCGCCGCCACCGCCACCTCCACGGAAGCCGAAGTGGCACCCTTTAGTGTGGTCAATACAGGCACGCATGAGGGTGAGCCCACCATCCAGGCGGTCACATTCTACGGGGACAAATTCGAGGTCTGGTCGACCCCGCCGAACCACCCAGACAGTGACTCAACTACGGCGGGGGGGAACACCACTGACACTGGAGAGGAAGCAGATGACGATGGTGGCTCGGACTCGTCCACTTCGACAGGCTTCTTTCGACATGGTGTCTGGCAGTCAAGAACGAGAACCCCGTGGGAACTACGTCAGCATGTTGGTGGCAAAGGCGAGCAGAGGATGAAGAAGAGGCAGATGAGAATGCAGAGCTACTTCGAGGGACGATGGAAACCAGCATGGATGCTTGCTTATATCAAGGAGAAACGTGAACGTGAAGCACGTGGAACACTCCCGGGAGTCTCGGAGATGACGGAGGAGGCAGAGGATGAGGAGGTAGGTCTCGTGGTGGACACTTCTGCAGCTGGAACAGCCGACGTCCCCTCCGAGCCGAACACTCTGAGAGGACATCAACCCGCTGAACAACCAACAACGTTCGAGGAACAGCGAAATGAGCAGCAGATGGCCTCTACATGGTGGACCTCCTCTTCGGGCTCCTGGTCCTCATCTACCTCCTCGAGTACCTGGGACTGGCAACCTCCATGCGGACATGGAGAAGGAGGCACCTCGTCGTCCAGTTCGTGGGATGAGTGGTGGCCGACGCCGACAGATTCCGCAGGGGCCTCCGCACACACGAGCCAAGGATATGAAGGTGGAGAAAGCTGTGATCACACAACTGACTGGGGCGGAGACTGGCGCTCGCGACACTGGATGTGGTGGAGGTGGACATCAACTACGACCTCTACCTCAAGTTTGGTCGTCATACCAAACGCAGGGTTGTTCCCGGAAGTTCGCCCTACCCCCCGAGGTCTCGACTGGACTGGCGAAGGGCTGATGGAAATCACCAATGGTGAGACGGCGACATTACAAGAACATGGAGTCCCGGAGCACATCCGACGACGCCTGGCAGAGCTGCTAGTGGCCCTCGATGGGCAGCAGTGTCGAGGTACAGGACCGGAAGGTCGATGGGCTTTGGCTCGCAACCTCCAACGAGTTCGTGAGTCGCTGGAGGCCGCCAATGCAGTCGTCAGGATACTACATCGTCGACTTCGACCTCGTGGAGTGCTACCCGTACAACGTGTGCCAGCACGAGAAACCGAAAGACGCAGACAAGTACTGTGGGGACGACAATTCGGCTACCTGATCCAGGACCTCTTGGAAGCACATCTCACGACACCTCTACAACCAGGAGAAGGTGATGATGAGGCTGTTTCCCCACCGTCTGTGCTCGCGTCGGAGGAAGAAGAAGCATCGGGATCGACGGGGAGACCTTCCAGGAGCCGTTCACCGCCTCTACACAGTCGGGATGTTGCAGCCAGTCCTGCGAGCTCGGCACAAGGATCACCAGCAAGGTCCTCCAGCGCTGCCTCTGTCGGGGACAGCGAGTACGCCTATAATAGTGAGGGAGAAATTGTTCGCGTCCCACCCGCTTCTCCTGATGCTCTGCCCAACGGCCCTCCTCCGCCCCAACCAGTGAACTTACCACCTGGTCTCATCACGCTTGAACCTGTTGGCATTTGGCGTGAAGTTGGAGAGGATGGGGAACCTGTCGCAAGCACGACGAGCACGACAAGCACCACCTCGACGGTAAATCGAACAACAATGTGGGATGAGGGTCTGCTTGAGATGGATGGGACGGATGACGGACGACTTTCTCCGAAGTGGTGGCTCCCGCTACAGCCCTTTCCAATGGATGAGGTCGAGAGCCTGGGCGACTGTGTATCTATGGTACAAACTCTGGCAACGAGTGTGTCCCCTTCTACTACCTCCACTACATCGACCACGAGCACATCGAGTAGACAGATGACGTGGCCGGCTGATGTTGTTCGGGATTGTGTGAATACGAACCTTGTCCACGGGGACCAGGCAGACGTGGTGGACCTCATCCGCAGACTCCTTGATCGCCAGAGACGTCTTCGTCACCTCCAACGGCTGACGGCGGATGCCATTGAAGAAGCCTTACACTGGATCCACGTGGATCTAAATGTCGTCCCGATGAATGCGGCAACGTATGACAGAAACATCTGGTCGACAGTCACTGCACAGGCTGGCCATGGTTCGGCACCGAGCTCTTCGGGGACATCACAGTGGGTCACGGCTCCGTCGGTCTTGCTACAGCCAGGATTCCCTGCGTCCCTGGATGAACTCACGATGGCCTTGCCGGCAACCTCGCCACATGTGGTGATTGGGTATCGACGCCGTGCCTGGAGACACCACGTCCGCTCGCTGTATGCTGGACAGGGGCTTGAGACACCAGAGGGCTTCTGGCGTGCGGAAGCGGACCGAGACTTGTACCTGGTACAAGTAGACCCGGGGAGGCCGATCGCCAACTGGCCGGCGGATGTGCCGCGACCACAGAGTCCGATACAGATGCTGCCCATGCAGGGTCGACGTCGAGGCCGCACAAACCGGCCGCCGCCCCGCATGGTTCGTGAGGACGTTGACCCCCTTCTTGAACAAGTACCTGGCATGGTTCCTCCAGAGCGCCCTCCTGCCATGCGAGCTGGGCGTGCCGTTGGGTCAAGTGGTGGGCGCTCTGGCACTTCCCGTCGAGACCGTACTGGTGGAGTGCGTGCCGTGGCTACTGCTGATGGACGTGAAGACCCTCCTGTTCTACCTGCGCCTCCTGGACTTCCTGTTCGTTCTCAGAATGCTGATCGTTCTGCTGATGCTGAACCTTCTGCGGATGCTGAACCTTCTGGACTCGCTGAGGGTGACGGAGCTGTACCTGCCGATGTTGGAGCTTTCGCACATGGAACAGGTATGTTGGCCCCCACAGGTCCACCAGCAGTTGGGTCCAGCTCGTCCTCTGATGGCATGCACTGGGGTCCGGATGGGTTCCCAATGTACGAGTCTGACGATACGGATGGCGGTAGTGAGCAAGGCACACAGCAGTCAGTGAACCGTCCCATACGTGAGAGGAGTCGTAGTCGTAGCCGTAATGTGTGATGTATGCTTGCGGTACAGTGCAAGCCCCTTTGGGAGGCGGGCTCAGTTCCTGCTTTGCCTGGCGAAGCGGAGAAAGGTCAGTGCACTTTAAAAAAAAAAAACCCTTAACCCTAGACCCTAAACCCTAAACCCTAAACCATTGGCCGCCCGCGCCCGGCGGCGGCCGGTACCACTGAACGCTACCGCTTCGAGATCTGCTTGCTTGGCCAAGCAGATCGAGTCTACCAGACCTGATTTGGCACTGCTAGCCATGGGGCACAATAGTAAAATTGGGTACCCTTATCTCCCAGCGCGAGAACCCTGGCGGGGACGGGACCTGGTAGAAAGAGCTTGACGAGCGACCCTGGCGGGTATGGCGGGCGACTCTGGCGGGGACGGCTGACGACCCTGGCGGGGACTTGGTGGACGGACGACTTTGGCGGGGACGGCGCGCGACCCTGGCGGGGACAGCGGGCAACCCTGGCGGGGACGGCGGACGACTCTGCTGTGACAGCAAAAGGGCCGGGGACGGCAGGCGACCTTGGCGGGGACGGCGGACGACTCTGGCGGGGACTTGGCGACTCTGACAGGGACTGAAAAAGCCAAAAACAGCTTGGCAGACGACTCTGGAGGGGATGGCGCCTTATCTCCCAGCGCGAGAACCCTGGCGGGGACGGGACGGTAGAAAGAGCTTGACGAGCGACCCTGGCGGGGGGATGGCGAGCCCCTGGCAGGGACGGCTGACGACCCTGGCCGGGACTTGGTGGACGGACGACTTTGGACGACTCTGCTGTGACAGCAACCAAAAAGGCCAAAAACAGCTTGGCAGACGACTCTGGAGGGGGACGGCAGACGACCCTGGCGGGGACGGCGGGCGACCCTGGCGGGGACGGCGGACGACTCTGGCGGGGACTTGGCGAATATGACAGGGACTGAAAAAGCCAAAAACAGCCTGGCAGACGACTCTGGAGGGGATGGAGGACGGGACGGCGGGTGACCCTGCGGGGACGGCGGACAACTCTGGGGGACTTGGCGATGACTTTGACAGGCACGAAAAGGCCAAAAACAGCTTGGCAGACGGACGACCCTGGCGGGGACGGCGGGCAACCCTAACGGGGACGGCGGACACTCTGGCGGGCACTTGGCTTTGACAGCAACTAAAAAGGCCAAAAACAGCTTGGCAGACGATTCTGGAGGACGGCGGACGACCCTGGCGGGGACGGCGGGCGGTCGTGGCGGGGACGGCGGACGACCCTGGCAAGGACGGCGTAAGGACCTTGGCGGGGACGGCGACCCTGACCAAGCGACCCTGGCGGGGACAGCGGGGTGACCCTGCGGGGACCCAGTTCCTCCAAAAAGAGCTTTGCAGCAATCAGCCCATGAAAACCAGCCGTTGCCCATGTAGACGCTCGATTTTGCAAGCACCCGCTCCAGAAACACATCAGTGGCATCGCAGCGGACAGCACATCAAAACCAGCCATTCCCTATATGTAGACGCTCGCTTTAGCAAGCGCCCGCTCCAGAAATACATCAGCGACATCGAATCAAACAGCAAACAAAAACCAGCCGTTCCCCATGTAGACGCTCGATTTCGCAAGCACGCAGCAAGCACCAAGTAACACGGAGAGAACGAATCTGCAAGTAAATTGCTGTAAATTCAGCTTCAGCACTCAATTCTCAATATTCCCGAATCAACATAATCACGTATCCCCAAGTAGACGCCCGGTGATGCGACCCCCCCCGGGTGCTTCCCCACAAGGTGGGCTGGGATCCAACAAGCATGATGCGACTTAGCTCCGTCACTGTACAGGGTGTGTCACAGTGCCGTGGCCAGGCGGAAATGTCTGTTTCACGTCTCTGGCGGCTGACGACTATAGTTTGACGGGGACGGGACGTCCTAGAAAGAGCTTGGGGACAGTGGCCGACTCTGGCAAGGAGCTTGGAGTGCGAGTCTGGCGGCAAAGCTGGACAATTCTGGCACGGACTGCCGGGCGAAAAAACCCTGGCGGCCGACTGGATGATCAGCACTCTTGGCCGGACTGGCACGGACAGCGGACGGCTGCAGACCACTTCTGGAGGCCTGGCACTGGGCCCTGACGGACGACTCTGACGACGGCTGACGGACGACTCTGGCGGCCGGCGAGGACGAGCGAGGGCGTCGCTGCTATTTTGTGACTACATCACTCGGATGTCCCTTTGACGTTCCGCAACATTGCAACGTCTTTTCGGCTAGTGCAGCGCTCGAATAAGAAGAAGCAGAACACAAAACCCGTTCTAGTCCTGCTTCGGGTGGTTGTGGGTGGGTTCCACGTTACGAAGACGGCGCGACCCACGACCACTCCATGGGTGGGGCGCGCCGTGGCACTGTGACACACCCTAAACCCTAAACCCTAAACCCCTAAACCCTAAACCCTAAACCCTAGATTCCTTAATGAAGGGGTATTAGAATCCCCTAAACCCTAAACCCTATAGATCCCTTAAAGGATCCCTTAAAGGAGCCCTAGGTCCCTAGGTATTCCTTAATGAAGGGATTGTGGAGTCCCTGGGTCCCACCGTGCCCTCCGCCGGGCCCGGGCTCGAAAGGAACCCCCTTTAAAGGGACCTCCAGAAAGTTGGAAAGCCTTTAAGGGATCTATAAGGGTTCCTTAAAGGGATCTTTTAGGGGTTCCTTTAAAGGGATCTATAAGGGCTCCTTTAGGGGATCTATAAGGGTTCCTTAAAGGGATCTATAAGGGTTCCTTAAAGGGATCTATAAGGGTTCCTTTAAGGGATCTATAAGGATTCTATAAGGGTTTTGGGTTGAGGGTTTAGGGTACATATTAGTAAAGGGACCTCCAGAAAGTTGGAATATGGTTTCATGCTAGGATACCCTATAATTTACCAAAAAGGGTTTAGGATAATCATATTCCAACTTTCTGGCTTTTACTGTAAATCCGAACCCCCAGGCAGCAGAGTCTAAAGCTTCAGCCGTTGCAGGGGCCACTCCGTCCACAGCTGCAGCCAAGATTTTAAAGGCTAAACTCTAATAGCCGAAGGACAAAACCCTAAACCCCTAAATCTCGAAAGTGGGGCATCGATTTCCGATTTCCTGTTCAGGCCCTGCTGGCCTACTGCAAAGTCATGGAATCTCCAGTGCAGTGCTGGCGTACTTCCTGGTTTCCTGAACGGCTCAGGGAACAAGGATTTAGGGTTTATGAGATTATTCGAGGAGTCACTTTCCGTATGGTGTTCCATGACTTGAATGGTAGGAGCTGCACATGATGGGAGGGGCCTACTCCACCTCAACTCCTGAACCCTTGACACGGCGAGGATACTTCTGCCACAAGTATTCCTTACAGCTTCAATTGCGGCACCCAGATGACGACGTGTGAACTTTTGTGTAGATATAGAGACAGTTGCATATGGTGTGTATGTCGTGGATGTGTGTGTGTATGTATTTATATCTATGTCTATGTATATATGTATATATACATATATACCAAAAGCTATTATGCATATACGGACAGACTATTGGCAACTAAACACGACATGTATGTCACTGCTTCCTTATGAGTTTAAAAATGCAGATTGCATTGCCGGCTTTAGCATGGCCCTCAAGAATTTGCTTCCTTTGAGCCAATATGCCGTTCATACCCCACCCCTCTCACCCGAAGTCCTAAGCCCGAGCATCCAGCTGAAAATGCCGATCTTTGAGCCCTTCCTTTGATCTCCTTCCTCGTCAGCTGCCCTTGGCTTTAGCTTAGCTTAGATCCCTAATACACAACCTTTAAACTTTATGGGCTCTTATACTTTAGTAGGAATGTTTAACCTTTCGTTTCTGTGGCTTCTTGCGTACGTAAGTGCCCTTGGCTTTAGCTTAGCCCGGAGCCAGGGAGCAGACAACTGCCCCCAGAAGAAGGATCAAACTTGACGCCCCAAGCGTTTCATCCTAAAGCTCGGACCGTTAACCCCAGCTAGGTCTTTTGGCACTTGCAATGCCCCGTATCATGATAGTACAGCAGTACAGCACAACATGTTAAATATCCTTTGTTTACTCAAGAACCATGAACCCCAAAAGCTAAATCTAGCTCCCCCAGAGCCAGGCACTTTCGCACTGCACCCGGCGCTGCACCACCGGGGTGGGGGCGGGAATGGTTGGGGCTAGGATCGAGCATTAAGACTTGATCCAGGGTTTTCTAAGGCTGGTGGTAATATGGGGGACTCAATAATTAAAGCAGGGTTCCTTTCCAGGGTTCTTATTAAGGGTCTGTAGGGTTTCGGCGGGGTTCCCGGAAACTTCGTAGAGCCCATCGAGGCGCCCTGTAAAAACCGATCAATCCTTCTCAAAGCCCGATGGAAACGCACATGCTACAGGGACCTGAACACTTACCTATACTATTTTCGGGATGCCTTACGATATGTTTGGTATAACAAGCAGCCTTTGAAAACCCGATTGGCTCATTTGCGCCTTCGTGGTTGCGGCTTTCGTGGAGGGCGTGTTTAAGGCGAGTTTGTTATAATACATAAGTTGCAGCTGCCGCGTTGGTCAATGTGTTTTGTTTCTTTTTTGAGGGGGTGGGAGGTGGGGTGGGGGTGAGGTTTGTGATCGTAGAAACACCTTATTGTGCTTAATAAAAGTCACAATCAAAATCAAGAAAAGAATACTAGCAATAATAAGAACAACAAGCATAATAATACTGATGACAATATCAATAATGATAGTAGTAATCATCATCAAAATAATCATTTTAACTACTACTACTACTACTACTACTACTACTACTACTACTACTACTACTACTACTACTACTACTACTACATGGTGGAGTTAACAACAATCGCACTGATGATGATGGAAATGTTCATCGTCGAGACACACCAAGACTCTGACCAAAAGCGCTGACCAGCCAGACCAGAAGCTACTGTTTGTCCTAAACTGTGAACCCTCCAGCGGTCCAGGTTGAGTTGTTGGTCTGGAATCAGCGACCAAGGTGCTAAGCCTGCAACTCCAAGCCCTATACCTTTATTTGTAGAACCCTGACAAAGATATAACCCCCATGCTAATCCCTTGTAGAAGTCCTTGTACAGTAGAAGCCAGAAAGTTGGAATATCATTATCGTAACTAAAGGTAAATTATAGCGGATCCAACCATTAATCCATATTCCAACTTTCTGGAGTTCCCTAGTAAAGCCTCATGCAACGCGAGGCAGCCAGTGGAGGAGCTTCCTCTGCGCTCCGAGAAGGTCAGGGTGTCGATAGGCGTCTTCGGGCTCTGGTGTTACTATAGGGGCCTGCATAATTGCCTATACTATCTTGGGTTCCTTATTATGTTTATATTATGATGAGCCCCAAAACTCTACTCGAATTGTTAAGGCCCCTATATTGCAGCTTCGGGATTGGGGCTGTCGGAGCTTCGACGTGGTTGCTGGTGCATAGCTTCAGGGTGCATACGGGTCTTTTGCGGAGTCTCCAGGATTCATTGCTTTAGAAATCGAGGCTTCAGGTTTTCAGACCGTAGTAGTGCTTCTTGAAACTGATGGTGGGTGCTTCGAACCCAAGTCTGAACACCTCTATTACTAGGTTCTTGAGTAGTACCCTTTTGCCCTTTTCCAGGATGCCCAGTAGTACCCTTATTCCCTTTTTGTAGTCCTAGGTTCCTTATAAAGTTACCCAATACCAAAAAGAGAGGCCTTTTTATTCTTAGGTTACTGGGTATCCTAGTTTTTTACTTTAGGGTCCCCTTATTGAAACCGACTTGTAGGAAAAGGCTACCCTTTTTTGAAAGGGCTACTCAAGAACCGAGATTATCGATTTTTTTGGGCCTACGGGCTCGCAAGGCTCAGCCCGGAAATTACGAAGAAAGTTATGAGCCCAGGCCTTAAACCCTAAACCCCTAAACCACTGAACCCTAATCAGATCGAAGGGTGCGGGCTAGAGAGTCTGAGGTCACCGCGAAGCCGTGCAACCGGAATCACATCTGCTTTGCTTTATGAAGCCGACAGACCCCTTTGGGTAGTGCTCTCACTCAGCGTCCCCTTTTGGTCCCTCCAAAACTACAGCACCCTTTTAAAAAGGATTCTAAAAGGGACTATAATTTGGAGAACTACCCATGCAAACGCCAAACGCAAAACACCTTCAATCCTAACGCTGAAGTGCTCTGCTAGAGGAGCTCCACCACGGTTTCGATGACGAGCTGGCGGAGAAGAGGATGCTATCTATGGGTGCTAAAATAGTTACCTATACTACTCTCGGGGGTTTCCTTATAGTATTTACAACGGGCCCCAAAACCCTGTTCTAATTATGAAGGCTGTTACAGTACTGCAAGCACATGGGGGTTTGATCGAGATGCGCTGTGGGGTGTGGCTTGAGGTTTGAGGATTCGGGGGCCTGGTTGGGTTCGTACATTCCGAACCCTTTTGCCTCTACTACAGCCGATCCCTAGTTAGGCCCTAGGCCCTAGGCTGATACCGGATCCCGATCCCTTGTCAAAGTTTGGGGATAGAATTCTGTAATTTTCCAAAACTATACTTCTCTCCAGAAAGCCACACTATGCTGTACATGTACTTTACCAAAACCGTTACGCCTGTGCTATAAAGTATACTTGTCATGCCATACCAAAGTTCTATACTATGCTATACTATATATACTATACCATACTAGACTATACCCGACTAGACTAGACTATACTGTACTGAACTCTACTCGATTATGGTATACACCATATAATTACTATACCAGGAATCTGTAGGACTATACTATATACTGTAGCATACTCTATCAAAAATCTGTTGGACTTGACTATACGAGTGGGGAAAGAGTCCCCAAACGATGCATTCAGGACTTGGCAACATCTCCCGAGCAGCTCCGTTGAAGTTCGTAAGCCTCTGGACATAGAGGGGTTTATGGCTTTAGGGCGTACTCTGATAAGGGTATCAGAAAAAAGGGCAGAAAAAAGGGTACTATGTTTAAGGCTTGAGGGCGTGCTGTGATAAGGGCATCATAGAAAGGGTACTATGCCTTGTGATAAGGGTATCATAAAAAGGGTACTATAAGAGGTTTAGGGCTTGAAGGTTTAAGGGTTTACCTGGACCCCCGAACTACCCGTTTCAATACCCTACATACCCACTACTAAGGACCATAAGGGCTCTATTAAATGGTACTTAGGGGGTCCTGGTAGGGCCTAGGTTTTCGGGTGTAGAGTATAGGACATAAGCGGTCCGGGGAGTGTGCGGTGGAGGACCACAGGTTTCGCTCAGGATTCGGGAGTTTTGGGTTTAGGGTCGCGTTTCGGGATTCACAGGGTTTAGGGTTTTGGGGGGTTTAGGGCTTTACGGGTTTAGGGTTTAAGGTTTAGTGGTTTAGGGTTTTAAGGTTCAGGGGTTTTGGGGCTTAGGCTTTGTTTTTTGCTGCAGCTTTAGAAAATGCGACATTCAAAAGGTTTTTTCGGGGAGGTGGCAGAACTCTTCTTGGCACGGGTTGAAGCTAATGTCCCGTGACGTCGCAATGCGGGCGCGTTGCATCGGCCGTTATTCCCAGCATTCGTTTTAAAGTCGCTTACAAGGACCCAGGTCAAGTCTGTCGTGCTTGCTTGCATACGGGGCTGTTCGGAGGTGACGATGATTCCGCAGGCTGCTGTACGTACTGCATGCTTAGTCATACTTTACTGAATACTCACCAAACGTTAACAGCAAAACCTCCGTCTAACAAGACTGGTATCAGAATGCCATCAACCAACCTCCCATATAGTACCCTTAAATTTTAGAAACCCTGTAGCAACCCTTCTAGGTCCCTTTAAGCATCCTTATCGAACCCGTAGCAGAACCCTCGAATCTCGAGGCTTCGCCTCTGAACCCTCAACCCTACCCTAAAGCAAGTTGGAAACGGATGAAGGCCAAGTAGTGCTGGGATTCCCTATACATTTCTCTTAAGGCTTGAGGCTATGGGGTTTCCAACTTTTGGGGCTTCTACTGTAAACACTCCTGGTCCATGCTTTACTTTTGAGGCGTTGGCCCTGGTCTGCCTCTAGAAGAGGCAAAGCAGAGCTTCTCAGCAAGGGTTTAGGGTTCCGGATGTAGGGGTTCAGGGGTTTAGGGTTTCAGGGGTTTAGGGGTTTGGGTTTAGGGTGTAGGGGTTCTTTGAGGGCTCCTTTAAGAATCCTGACCTCTCAACTAAAGACTTCGTCTCAAGTTGTAGGACTGTCTTCTTAGTATGAGAGCGGATGATTCCCTAATTGAGAGGTAGTCGGCTCTGAGAATGGTTCTTTATATCTTGTGGTGCAGCAACTCGAAGGAGCAGCCTGCGTCTCCAAAGGCGAACCCTCCGAGACCCGAAACCGAAGTCGAAGTTTGGGAATCTGGCAGGGTATCGTCCTGAACACTATAGGTCTCTAGATAGCTTCCTTCTTACAAGTACTTCCATTTCGAAAAACTGGTTCCTCGCCCCCGTGCATTAACCTAGGTGCAATAATTAGAATAGGACTTGGTGGTATATTTTGCTACACTTGCATCAAGGAACCCCCAAAACCCTATTCTAGCTACTAAGGCCACTACGTTATCCTTCTCTACTCCGGCTTACGAGACATGCCTACACTCCACGAAGTCGGATCTCGAATCCTCTCAGCATGTACTATAGTGGCCTAAATACTTTCCAATATTATTCCCTTGGGTTCCTATCGGCATGTAGGCCATTATATGGGCCTTAGTATATAATTACCTATAATTACCTATACTATTTGGGCGTGGCTCCTTACTAAAATCTCATTATATAATTATTAAGGCGCCTATAGTAGGCCATCGTGGCCTGTCACTCCGTGATGCAAGTCCGCCGGGCGCAATTCAGGATCTTAGAGAAAGCAAAGCCGATCTCCGAAGCCTTTAACTCTCCTGCATAATGAGTTGACATACAGTCATACAGAGCCCCAGAGACTCCAAAATCCCTTAATTAAGGAGTTTACCCTGAACTTTTGTAGGATCCCTAATATGATGTAAGGAATATTGCTTAATGAAGGGAGATTGGAGTCTCTGGGGTTTCAAAACAGTTGGGACAATTGCCTGTCAACCTGTAGAGCATAAACCCAAATCCCTGAACCCAAATCTAACTAACTACTGAACGCTGAACCCTGGTACTCAAACTCCAAACCCTACCTAGACCCCCAAACAACCCTTCATTATACCTTAAATACCCGCTATTTACCCACTATTAAGGACCATAAGGGCTCCATTAAAGGGCACTTGGGGGGGTCCTGAAAGAGGCCCTATAGATCCCTTAGAGTACCCTTATGGATCCCTTTCAAGGAGCCCTTATAAACCTTAAACTCTATAAAACCTCAAAAGAGACCCCCTTATAGATCCCTTGAAAGGAACCCTTCTAATTCCTTTTGAAGGAACCCTTATAGATCCCTTTAAAGGAACCCTTATACATCCCTAGAACCCTATAAACCTCATGAACTTCCCTTTTCAATCGGAGGCCGAGGCATTTCTCCGCGCCGAGGGCGTGAAGCCAACGCGAATAGACGAGCTGAGCCTGGGACCAGTATTAGTTAGAAGCTGCCCCCACCCTGTAATAGTGGCTATAAGGATTATATTAGGGCCCTATTATACTCCTATTCTACCACTATTACAGGCTTCTAAAGTATTAGCGAGTTACGGTTGATGATATAAATCCTGCATTACCTTAAGGACCCTAGCAATCCTTATTGTGGGTAATGCAGGACTTACATCATCAACAGCATGGTTGAGGGTTTTGGGGTTTTGATGTTGGGTTTTGAGTTTAGGGTTATGGGTTGAGGGTTATTTTTGGGGCTTATAGGGTTTACATGGGTCCCTTTGAAGGGATCCATAAGGCTACGGTAAGGGATCTATAGGGTTTTGGGTGTTTGATTTAGGGTTTTGGGTTTTGGGTACGGGTTTTGGGTTTGGGTAAACCAGAACCCTCTTTGTGCCCTCAAATAGGGGTGTATGGTCCCAAATAAAGGGTCTTTAGGGTCTAAGAGGGGGTGGATGGAGGGACCAGTATACACTGTAAACTTTGGGTGTTTTCGGCTGCAGGGCTTGGGAAGTTCAGGGTTTGTTCAGGGTTTTGTGGGTCTGGGGTTTAGGGTTTAGGGTATCGGGTCTGGCGTTTTGGGTTCCCGTACGAATTCAGGGTTGCTGGCAGTGAGGCGTTTCGGAACTTAGATCCCCAATACCCAACCTTTAATTTTTTGGGCTCTTATAGTGTAGTAGGAATCCGAAAGTTTTGCCTTTCATTTCTGTGGCTTATGGAGTAAGTAAGGGAACTCACATGTTTTGCGTCCTCGAAGCCCTTGAGCTGCAAAAGGCACCTAAGACAGGACAGGCTTTCAACAAGTTAGAGCCGAAGAAACCCTAAAGCCTATATATATATATATATATATATATACCCTATAAACCCTAAACCCCTAAACCTATAAACCCTAAACCCCATAAACTCCAAACCCTATAAACTCCAAACCCTATAAACCCTAAACCCTCTAAAGCCCAAACCCTATAAACCCCAAAAAACCCTATAAACCCCCAAAAGCCCTATAAACACCACAAAGCCCTATAAACCCCAAAAATCCCTATAAACCCCAAAAAACCCTATACACCACAAAAAGCCCTATAAACCCTGAACCCTTTAGGGTACTTAGGCATCCTGCGCTCCGAAACGGGATAAGCAAGACTAGAAGGGTAGTTGTCAAAATTATGAAATTATGGTCCCTTTTGGGGTGCCTTAAGTATTAGGTGCCGTATTATAAAAGGGACCCAAAAAGGGACCATAATTTTGACAACCACCCATAAGTTGCGAAAGTGCGAGAGCGAAACCCACAAAGTGTAGTTTCTTAGTAGCTGAGTGGATACGCTGTACACTTTTTGGGATAATTATTACCCCCCAGAAAACTGAAAGTGTGCACTTTTGGGGGCTTATGAACTCAGCAACTCAGGTTTCCTAAATCCGAAAGGCCCAGCGGCCTGTGAAACAGCAACATCCTGAACCCAAATACTGCCATGCTCTAAATAGACCCTAAACCCTAAGCCGAAACCTTGCGGTTGACGTCGCTTGAGGTCTGAAAAATAGTTTGAAAAAGGCGCGGTAAGCACACAGGTCGAACCTTTCAAGGAAAGATCGTGCAATGGATCATGGGATTGAAAAAAGTTAGGCCTCAAAAGGGTGTCATAAGTACTTTTACTAGTCATGCTTCTTATCTCTTACTTGCTAGGTCCCCCCCTGCACCATGCACCCTCAGCCCTGAACACCAACATCCTAGTCTGATCCTACTACACCTGTAGTCTCCATTGTAGTTCCTTTTGGGGTTACCTTATAGGATCCTGATTATATATTTGGCTAAACCAAAAAAAGGAACTACAATGGAGACTATAGGCAAGACCCTACAACCCCGCCTATAAACTGTATAGCACCCTAGATCATAATCGTGCAACCCGCGACGAGGCTGCAACGTTTCCGCCGCGAAGGGGCCGTGCCTCAGGCTCGCGACGGGGGTTTTATGGAGTTTAGGTCTCACGGGTTTATAGGGTTTAGGGTGTCCAAAACCCATTGTTAAGGCCTGTATGTCAGGGTTTTATAACCTGGTACTAGTAATACGTAGCACTAGTACGAGTACTAGCGTTTTAGTACTAGTTTTACGCAGTACTAACACTGTACTTGCTTTAGAGTGTTAACACTAGTACTGCTGCTAAGATTGTCCGAGGTGGAGAGAAACTATTGCTAGAAAGAGCGCAGAGAAACACACAAACGCGTGCATTCAGCAATCTTGTCGTTATTACTTTTCCCGCCGCAGTGCCCATAGGATGTAGGAGCCTCATTCCCCAGGCAGGAAGCCGCAGAAGTCGTAAGTCCACAACCCCAAATGGAAATCCCCCTCATCCTCGTTATTCAATCAAGAAATCAAGAAATGGTATCATTATTTATGCCTCATGTGCAACACTATACAGCCCATATTCGCCAGCCCTAAGGCCTAAACCCCGAAACCCCTAAACCCGAAGCTCCTAAACCCCTAAACCCGAAACTCCTAAACCCCTAAACCCTAAACTCCTAAATCCCGAAGCCCTAAATTCCTAGACCCAGCCAGAGGTGGGAGTCAGGATGAGGGGGATCCTCGGGGATATAGACCCTCAGGCCAAATCATGAGTATCAACGGTCCAAGGCCCGTAAATTAGCGATTATATACCCATAATTATAGCCCATTATAGGCTAGGGGTCCCCCATTAAGGGTCCCTCTTTTTCCCCTTTGAATCAACCCTAAACCCTAAACCCTTAACCCTTATAGATCCCTTTAAAGGAACCCTAAGGGCCCTAAATTAAGGGTCCCTCCTTCTCCCCTTTGAAACGGTCAAGGCCTTCCTGGCCGACCTGCTCGATGAGCTGCCCGGAATGCCGGGAGATACCCCTGACGAAGGGTGAGAGATGTTTGGTGATTCGGGGCTTTTCGGGCCATGTATATATGTATATATATATATATATATATATGTTTGTAGCCGGAGAGAGAAAAATCCTCAATGTAGTAAGGGGTGTTAAAAGCTTTTAGGTGTTGAAGAGTGTTAAAGTGACGAGAGTCCGCAACTTGTTTGGGCTTTGCAATTTGCAATGTAGTATTTTGCATTCAAGGCAGAGTACTTAAAGGATCATGGGACTTAGTAACTAGGGCTGTAATTAGGGTAACTGTACTTATAACCCCAATTCAGCCTTACTTACTAAGTCCCATGATCCTCCAAGTAGACACTAAACCCCAACCCCTATAGATCCCTTAAAGGAACCCTTTAAGGATCCCTTTTAAGGATTCCTAAACCTTACTTACTAAGTCCCATGATCCTCCAAGTATAAGGTTTCGAACTGAGAAGGTCCAGTGGTAAGGCTCTCAAACCAAAGGTTCAGCGGTTCGAGCGATCTCGTCAGTGCCATGATTTTTGAGAGCGTATTACTACCACAAACTGGTACTACTACTACTACTATTACTACTACTACTACTACTACTACTACTACTACTACTTCTACTACTACTACTACTACTGCTGCTACTGCTACTGCTACTGCTACTACTACTACTACTACTACTACTACTACTACTACTACTACTACTACTACTAGTACCTATTGCTGCTTGTTAGCTGAGTTTCGTGAACAGCAGATTCTCAGTTTGTATCTAGATCCCTCTTTGTGTGGGTGTGGAGAGAGGGAGTTAGCCGGTGGAAGCTTTCTTGCGGCCACTTGGCGCAGAACACATGCGCCATGGGTGCGGGTGCGCAAAATGGGCCTTTGCAAAGCTTTCTTGCTTCTGACCTAAGAACACCGAGAAGTCGACTTTAAGTTGCTTCACGTTTGCGGTACCTTGAGCTGCCATAATGTAGTTTGGTGCACAGAACCCAATATGTCTATCATGAGTTAAAGTGTCAGGGATACATTCAGGCCCGATTAAAAACAAAACAAGTCGGATATCGAAGATTCACGGCAAACTCAAAACCTACCGGCTGCTTACAGGTCGCTTCCAATCATCAGACGGAGCTGTCACCAGTGAGAAACAAAAGCTCAACAAGACTGGCCCCTATAAATCAAAGACATGCAAATGCATAACCCCGTCTGAAGCCCACACATTGCAAAACTAATAATCTCTCACCTTTAAGCCTTCAGCACCCAAATCCCACCTTCACCGTACACCCTCATCAAATTTTAATCCCTTGATTGTGATACCCTTCTTCTTGCACCCTTTTTTCGGTGACACCACCATACTGCCCTTGTTAGAGTACCCTGATTCTAGCAGCCCTATTCTAGTACCCTGACGGGAAACCTGACGCCTTCCTTGAATGCTCCGACCCGGCCGCAACGGTTGATGATATAAATCCTGCATTACCCACAATAAGGAATATACCATAATTCCATGGTTTAGGGTCCTTCAGGTAATGCAGGATTTGTATCATCAACAGAAGCACTCAGCCGGGAGGTCGAATTCCGAATCAAGATCTCCGACGTTCAGGCCCGCCTTTAGGGTTGGGGTTGGGCGGTTTGGGGGTTTGAGGCTTCGGGTTTTTTGACATGGTGCTTTGGAGTACAGGATTTCTACCCGTCGGGGTTTAGAGCCAGATCTGTTGTGTTTAGGGCACAAGGCCTTGTATAGCCTTGGATGTGAGAACCTTACGTGCATGTTTTCTTTCGAGTCCCTAATACACATCACTGGTGCTCTGGTCTTTAAGGGTGTCAGGGACCCATTCTCCATGAGCTTGTTGGGTTTGAGGTTTGGGATTGAGGGTTTTGGTTCTTGGGGCCGCAGATGGCTTGTCCGGACCAAGCTCTGTTGGCCTTTGGGACATTAAAAGGTTCCCTTATTGGGCTTAACGGGACCCTATTTACGAATATTTTTCAGAGGCTGTAAGGGGCCAACCTAGCAAGTGGTTCAGGCCTCATCTTCAGTCTTTTTCGTTATCGCAATGGCTACTCTGCACTGTGGTCGTCATCGTCTTTCTGTCACCGAACCGCAGGCGAGAAACCCTACGCTGGCACTCGAAGCCCTGAATCTCAAGGACCTAAGGTCCTAAAGTGTATCTAGGGTTTTGAGCTTGGGGCTTGATGTGGATTCTGCCGTGCCCGGAGGTGCTCTCCCAGAAGGATATCCAGTCAGCACTTGCCTCGGCTTCTAGTGACTGAAGCGCTTCATGACCCATAAGCCGTACCAAATTTACAGTTACTGCCGTATCAACCGGATTATTAAGGTTCCTGAGTAGTACCTTTTTGCCCTTCATATGTTAGGGGCCCTTTATTAATTTCGAATAGTAGGAAAAAGGGTACCCTTTATGATAAAGGGGCTACTCAGGAACCTAGTCAGAGTATCAAGAAGAAGGCTTAAACGATTCCGGCCCAGAAGAGGGAGCAGGGCGAGCGTGGTGCGGCGTACAAGGAGGACCTGATCAAGCTAATCTAACTTTACCCTACCTATATGTTGTATGCATAATATATATGTATATTACTTATGCAGTACGGGTTATATGCCCATATACCAGATCCGGCATCAGCGTCAGCAAGAGTAATCATGCGTGACACTACACAGGTCAGGCCCTCTGAAGCCAGGAAGCTTTCCCCTGATACACTAATCCGTAAAGCCCTACACCCTAAAATCCTAAACTCTGAACACTAAACCCTTAAACCCCTAGGCCCTGAACCTGGGAGTTATGATTAGGGGGACCCTCGGGGATATAGACCCTCTCAGTAAGGGTCCCTTTTAAGAGAGCCATAAGTAGGGTTCGGAAGGGGTGCCCTTTAAGGGGTCTCCCTCATCATGCTGCCCAGAACCCTAGGCTGACCCCCGGGCTCCAAAAGCATCATTTTCTTACCATTGGTTAGTAGGGAATGGAGGAATGGGGTACAAGTATAGCTACTATTACCACCCTTCTTCCATTCCCTACTATCCAATGGTAAGTTTTCCGACGTGTGGCGCAACTGGTACTATCCGCGTAGTGCAAACCCTGCCCTCCTCCCACACCCTAAACCACTGAAACACTCACACAGCCCGCTCATTCACGATGATTACTGCCGTTATCATTAGTAGTTATCATTACTATTATATGTATCGATATGACTGTTGTTACTATGTCTACTTATCTGTTTGTTGTTTAGTAGTATTGTTTTCACGATCAGTACTACCATGTTTACCAGTATTATTAACATTATTTCACTACCGTTATTCTTATTTTCACCTTTTGATATGTCAAATTTGCTACTGTTGTACCACAAACATTATACACTGTACGTAAGTGTCCAGTGTATATAAGTTAAAACCTGGAGTACAATGCAACAAAGGTTTTATACTAGTACTTAAAATGCATGCATCATATGTTCAGTCGTACGTGTACGCTGTATGCTATAATTTCTATATACTGTATATACGATATAGTATATACTGTCTCTTATAAACTATAACCTCTATACTGCATGCTATTTACTATTCACTCTATATTACATGCTATATACTATATACTTTCTATAGTACTGTTATGTGCTGTTTTATGCTGCTTGTTACATATGTAGATATGTATATATATATATATATATATATATATGTATGTATATTTATATATATATATATATATTTATTTATTTATTTATTTACTTATTTATTTATTTTTATTATGTATTTATTTTTTATACAACATACCTCATGTTATACAGTCTGTACTATGTATTGCGTTTGAGGCACTAGATATTAGTTACTCCAATTTTATGCTGTACATGTGTTTATATATACACACACACACATAGTTTCTGTTTCACATCTTATATCATGCACTATGAAATACATTATACAGGGCACATATTACACCTTCTATTGTCTGTGTTTTTGCATACTGCTATTACTATTATCATGGTGATGTCGCTTTGAAACCCACTACTGCTACGATAGCTGTCCGTAAAGTTAATTACTTTGTTATCTTTTCCTTTTCATTTTGCAATGTTTAGCCACTCTAAACCCTAAACGCCTGAACCCAAATCCCTAGACCCTAAACCCTAAACACCTGAACCCTAAAGCTTAAACCCGAAACGCTTGAACCCTCCACCCTAAGCCCTGAACCCTGAACCCTTCGCCCGAGGCCTTGGCTGCGCCACAGATTTTCGGGCCACAGCTCATTGTCCGCGCCTCTGAGGGCTTTTTAGGTCAGGGTTTCAATGTAGAAGTCTAATAGCTACCAATATTGTTCTGAGGGTTCCTAATTATACTTATACTCTGAAGGAGTCCAGAACCCTGTTCTGATTATTAAGGCCCCTATACTAGGGTTTGACGTTAGAGCCAGGGTTTAAGTTTTCTCGGAACAGGTTGGGGTTTAGGGATGGGAGTTTTGAGTTAGGGCTTGGCAGGTTAGAGTTTGGAGTTTGTGCGCAGTTCGTCCCAGCGTCTGCGTGACACTCTGCACAGACTTGACAGCCTCGCTTCGGCACGAGTTCCACGAAGGCCCTGATGTTACCATCCGTACGTGTCTTTTCCAGCCGGCTTGTTTTTGTACTTGCTAGTTCATGGTGAAGGATAATATCTCTTCGATCCCTTGGATGATGGAGTTGATGTTCGGGAAACCATAACGGGGAATTGGTTAGAAGGGGCCCCCACCCTTTCATAGTAGTATGATAGGAATATAGTCGGGCCCTAATATAATCCTCATAATCACTATTACAGGGTGGGGGCAGCTTCTAAAAAAGTGGGTTCTCGAGCGAGGCCGATTTCCGAGCAGCTTTGCGTATCTATGAGCAGCGTTTGGATTATCATCTGCTCGGTCCAAGGAATATGCCTTAAACCATATTAGGGATCCTATCCTATTATAATGCCTTAAATCATATTAGGGATCCTATTATAATGCCTTAAATCATATTAGGGATCCTATTATAATGCCTTAAATCATATTAGGGATCCTTTTGTAATTTAGGGTATCTTCCTTATTAAAAGGAATATTGGAGGACAGAGCTGCCGATGCCTTCGGTTGAGTTTTTGAAGGTCGTCCTAGGCGATGAGTCGGCTGGTGATTAGACCTGGCCTAAATAATTGCCGATAGGGTCCCTTAGGGTTCCTTGTTAAAGGGGATTACAGGGAGTAGCTTATAAGGATTTAGTAGAGGCCTAAAGAATTGCCAACAAAATTTTGGGCTTCCTCGGTATAATTACAGTATAATGGGCCCCAAAACCCTGTTCTAATTATTAAGGCCCCTATGTCGCAAGTTCGTCCCAGCCATGGCACCGAATCGCTTGTAGCTGGGTTTAGCTTCTGGACGTGAGGTTGTAAGGCATTCTTTGGCTCAGTTAGAAGCCTCTAAGTAGGGCTTTGGGACATTTTATATTTGCTCTTGTTGGGCTGAAGAGGGTCTTACATACTAACATGTTCACAGGCTTTAAGAGCACCTCCTTGAGCATGGTGCGTCGGCTTCAGGGTTTAGAAGACAGGGTTTAGGGATTTAGGGTTTAGGGTTTACAGTGAAGTTTCTCCGTCGCTAGACACCGCGCTATTGATCTTGACAGAGACACTGTCCTGCACGAGGGGTACAAAGGACGATCGTAGCCGAATTTGGTTGGCAAAGGATTATTCAAGTCCAGAAGTCCAGGTGTTGCGCATGTGCCGGCGGTAAATTTGTTCCTGCGGTGCAAGGCCAGACTTGTCTGGTCTCGAATTCAAGCACCAGATGATTCAACGAGAAATGTGTAATCTTCCAAACGTCTTGGCTCCACGAGCATACTTGTTTGCCACACTGAGTTCTGCTGAAGTTTTGCGGAACAGCTCAGTAGAGAAACGTAGCGTTTTGGACGGAAGGCTGTGTGTCACACACATTGCATAGAAATAGCTGGCTCCCTCTCAGCTACGTACTATTCTGGGCTGCGGAGTACCATACTTCAATACTTTTTCTTCAAGGAACCATTAAATTATGAAATAAAAGTTTATACTTTTTTCTCCATGGTTACTTAAAAGCCAAGTATTCGTGTACACGCAATATTCCATTGTAAAACTCACTCCGAGACCCTCCCACTTCTACTTGGGACTTGGGCTCAAACAAAAACCTCGGCCTCTTCCGAGGTCGCCTACATGCAGCACACCACCCTTGACGACTTGTACGTCACAGTGGTCGAGGCATCGTCCGGACTTGAGCATGCGTTTTAGAACGAACAGATGGATGGCGGGGTTCTTGATGTTTAGGGGTTTAGGGTTTAGGGTCTAGGGTTTAGGGTTTGATATTGGAGTTGTTTCGGGGTCCTTTTAGTTAGGAAGTAGTCCCGTAATTCAACCAAAACCGAACCCCTACAAAGTGCAGATACAACAATAGCCAACATTGGCTGTATGTCACGCAGGTTCTAAGCAAGTAGCCCGCGACCTTACTTTGAACACCATGCCGCCCAAATTGTAAGCCGCAGTCGTAGATCCTAAACCATTCTGTTTCAGGATGCGAATGTCAAGGGCGAGTTGACAAGTTGTCAGACATTGATGTTGGGTATAATTAGCGTATTGCACTTGAGTACATTGCCGGTTAAGGTTTGGCAATTCTGAGTTTTATGCGATGAGATGCTCAGTGCGCTTGATCGGAGAATTTCGGGGTTTCCTTATATACGTGATGATATTCCTTGTATGGCTCCTCATACATGGGTTTCGTGTTTTATGTGACGCTAGCAGGCGAAGTCCCGACAGGAGGTCATCGTTCAGCAAAGGATCGGAGGCCACGTAGGAGTTTCCGAAAATTAAGGGTATCTTATTGTGGAGTCCTTATAACAAGGATCTCACTATTTAAGGTACTATACTAGGGTCCCCTGCTTTCCGGCAACTCCCTGACATGTAAAAAAGTCCAGGTGTGTTTCGGATCAGCCTTCCGAAGGGAGCAATTAAATGCACAGCCAAGTTAGTTCGAGTGACACGAACACGTCTGAGGACCGATTCCCTTTCGAACATCAATCCCCAACCTAAAGCACATATGGGTGGTTGTCAAAACCAAAGTCCCTTTTTGAGTACCCTAAGTATTAGGTGCCGTATCATAAAAGGGACCCAAAAAGGCACCAATACTTCGACAACCGCCCATATACTGATTCGAGGTCAGAGCTCCGAGAAGCTCCACTCTGAGGTAATCATAGGAGGCCAAAAAGGGTTTTAGACTATGGGGGTTTAGTAGGGATTAGGGTTCCCATAATAGTTCTCATATTAAGGAATTCCTACCCCAAGAATCTTAAACCCCCCTTCTGGCCTGCCGTCAGGTAAGACCTCCAAACCTGATCGGCGAGGACAACAGTATACAGGCCGGTCACCCGCTGCATGGTCCTTTTGAAAGCTTCGGAAACAGCTTGTTTGAGTCAGAGCAATATCGGGGCCTTGGTGATTACCTATACTATTTTGGGGTTTCCTTCTTATAGTTATAGTATAATGAGCCCCAAAACCATATTCTAATTATTAAGGCCCCTGTATTCGGCTCAGACATTTCGAGTTGGAGGGTTTGTGGTGGTGCTGTAGAGGTTTGTAGGGCTGTTTAGGAGGTGCATAGGGTTTCAGGGTTTGGGGTCTAGATCGGTCTAGTTACATGAGGAAGGACCAAGGACCCAATGCCTCAGATGTTGAGGTTTGAGCACAGGCTGTAGGTGTAGCTATATCTTCTTGGGTTTCTCGTAGTCGGCTTCGGCGATAGAGGGCCTAACTGATGGGTTTTGGGAACCCCAAGCCATGAGCAAGAAACCCCAACCCTGAAGCCCAGACCATACACCTCAAACCCGCAAAACACAAGAATCCCTTTAGTCCACAAACCCTTAACGCCAAATTCTGGGTTGCTGATGGGACACCAATTTCTGTGTCTTCCCAGGGTGAGTTCATGGATTTCAACGATTACCTGGCCGCCACCTCAGTCAAGTGCTTCTGAGAATATTCATGTTCGTCAGGTTCTGGGAGGAGCAAGAACAAGACCAGCGACAATAGTGCTAGCAATATTTCTATTGATTTCGGGATGTCAGGCCATGAAGGAGCAAAGAGGGGCATGGGAATCCACATAGGTATAGGGATGATATGACGGCCCGTGTTTGGGTCCTCATTACAGCCGCCTGCTTGGCTTACAGTCGGATCTTGTGCTCTTCGGCATCGTCGAATATACTAGCTCGTCCATCCGTAACGAAAACCTTATCCTATCTATAGTGCTGTCACGTTCTTGAGTATACTCTGATCAGCGTGACAACTTTCTACCGGTGATGCCGTCGGCACCACCTAGTCAAACAACCTTATTGCTGCTGAGCTTTCTTCCGGGTGGCGGAGGTCGGTCTCATGAAAAGTTGAATTGGAAGTCTCCCGTCTTCAGACCAGCACCAAAACTGCGGGCCCTGAACCGTATGACGTAAACCCTGCAAACGTGAACAAGTCTGTAAAGTACTGTGCGCACACTCACAAACAAGCTTCAGTGATGATTGGGTCAAGCGACACCATAGTAGTCTCGAAGTCGATCTCCTCACACACAATACCCCTAGAAATTAGAAGAGTGGCGAGACTTCGCCAAAGCGCATCCCAGCCCGACCCCGCCACCCCCCGCCAAAAAAAAAACACTCTAACATCAGGTGCAGGAGTGAGTGTCCTAAAACCCTTATCTCTCCCAGGTCCTTGTCCTGGGAATTATGGCATCTTTCATGGGCTACACCTGCCTTCTTGCTGTTCTGACGCCGACGCTGTACTGGTGCCTCAGCAAGATTGAACGCTTCTGGCTTCTGCCGCAGCTGAGTAACTGGCCCCGCAAAATGCACATACGGAGGGCTAGAGAATGACGTTGGGTTCATCAACGAATTTTACAGCCAGCGCAAGCTATGGCCGAGTTAAAAAGTTTGGCTAGGGTTTAGAATTTCGGGCTGGGGCTAGGGTATCCGAAGCCCTTGATTGACCCTAAAGCCTGAATCCCTAAACTCCTAAACCCTAAACCCTAAACTAAACCCTTGAAGCCTAAACGCCTAAACCCTACCCTCCTCCCATAAAAGCGGTGAACCCAAAAAGGACCCACAATGGAGACAAGAAGTAGGACTTCAGGACTTAAGATTCGGAGTATTGGTGTATTAGTAAGGACCCAGGGTTGACAAGCATTTAGGGCCTCATCGCGTGGACGCACTTGGAAGCATTGCTTCCTGGGTAACCCTGCAGGACTTGCAGGAGCTCTAGTTTGTAGGACCCGGCAAAATCTTATCTCTCTCACCCTCACCTTGATAATATTCCGTATCGTCTTCGTTCATCTTCGTCCTCACTGTCATCGTCGCCACCATCATGTGCACATACCCCAAATCGAAACCCGAAACCCCAGTCTCAAACCCTAAACCCTAGATCAGGTGTCTATTCGTGGCTCGGCGACCTCACCGCATACAAGGCGCGTTTCTGTTCGCTAAACGGTCGGGATTTGTTTTTGTTGTTCCGATTTGAGGTAGATCAGAATTTCGTGTTTGGGACTTACGGTACAGGGTTTGTTAACATCGGCTTCTCTCTTCGGCATTTGTGATCATACGGGAGCTCGGAAAACAAGGATCCAGGTGCCCTGGTGTAACGACTGAAATTCAATGAAGGAGCCCGGCTACATGCCAACATTTTTCCCTAGGGTTCCTTGATGTTAGTGCACTACAATATGCCCCAAAACCCGAACCCCTATTCTAATTATCAAGGCCCTAATCTTGCCCTGAGCTAGATGCCAGAAAGCTGCAGGGTTCAGGGCTTAGGGCTAGACAGGTATCTTGTTGTTTCATGTGTGCATTGCAGCTTAGATCTTTCGTGCTTTCGAGGTATTTGCCGAGCTTCAAAGACATAACTACTGCATAAAACGCTGAACGTGACACATAGGTACTTCGCAATGCAGGACTTGTGGAAGTGCAAAAACCGAAGGCGGCAACGGAGACAGCAAGCTTCGGAAGCCTAGAAACCTTGCACACTCGGAAGTTCGAACTGCAAAAACCATCACCTGATGCGTTAAATGTTCAGTCTTGCACCTCGCGAACCTTTGATGAATCCCTAACGGTTGATGATCTGAACCCTGCATGACCTTGAGGACCCTAAACTATGCGAACTATGGTATGCTCCTGATTAAGGGTAGTGCAGGGTTCATATCATGAACCGTAATCACCTAAAGCCAAACCGTAGCAAAGCCCTTGTAACGCTCTACACCCGACATGCTGAAAAGACCAAGCATTTTCTAACATTCGCCCCCTGGGGTTCCCTCTGAATTTAATTAGTGTCTTTTAGTGAAAATAATTCTGGAGTATGTGCCTCCGGACCCTCTTCTACTTGCTGGGACCCTACAGCACCTATTTTTTTCGAATCCCTTTTAACGAAAAAGAAGCGTAACGACCGCACCCAATCCCTAAACTCTAAACCCCTAAACTCCTTAACCCTACATCCCTACAAATTCAAAAAACTCATAGACCCTGAAGCGCCCAAAGCCCCAGGCTATGCGCACTTCATCCCGGAAGACCTCCAGAAGAATTGGGCCGGGAACCTTAGAGAAAGGGTTTAGGGTTTATTCAACGGTTACGGTTTAAGGGCCTTAGAGAAAGGGTCTAGGGTCTATTCCAAAGTCAGGGTTTAAGATTTTGGTTTTTAGAATTTAGGAGTTATGGTGGGTCTAGAGAGGGTTCAGGGTTTGTGAAAGGGTCACGGTTTAAGGTTTAGCGTTTGGGGCTTTTTTAAGGGGTTCAGGATTTAGGGCGGTTGGGTTTAGGGTTTAGGGGTTTAGGGTTAAGGGTTTAACTTGAGGGCTTTGAGAAGGATGGGTTAAGGGTGGTTTTGAGTGGCCGTGAGGTTTTAAACAGCTTTATTGGGTTTTTATGTGGCATTATGCAGTTTTGGGTTCAGGCTGGGAATCAAAGCTTTCGGGCTGGGCTGTGGAGCATCTAGAATGTCAAAGTAAACTTTACGGCCATGGGGTAAAGCTTGGGGCCGAGGGATTAAAGCTTCGTAGCTTCTCTTTGTCATAGTGGGGTGACATTTTACAACTTTTATGGGTACTTAAACCCAATAAGGAAAAATAGATTTTCAAAAATCCTATCCCCAATAAGGAATAAAAAAATAGATCTTTAAAAATCCGATCCCAACCATGAACTAGCTCTTGCGCTCAGCATGAAAGTCGAGAGTTCCCGCCTCCGGGCCCCGAAACACTGAAGCTGCCCGCTTGGCATGTAAAAGGTACTTGGAGGATCATGGGACTTAGTAAGTAAGGTTCCTTAAAAGGCTTCTTAAAAGGGATCCTTAGAGGGTTCCTTAAAGGGATCTAGAGGGTTTAGGGTTTAGGGTCTACTTGGAGGATCATGGGACTTAGTAAGTAAGGTTATAAGTTCCTTAATTCGGCTTATAAGTATAGTTACCTTAATTATAACCCTAGTTACTAAGTCCCATGATCCTTTCAGTAATCTCTTGGGTACGGCCCCCACTCAGTAATAGTTGAATAATATTCATAGTGTAGGTATATTAGGACCCTAGTAGTAGCCCGAGTATAGACTCTTACTGTATGGGGGGCAGTACCTAAGTAATCTCCACCAAACCCAGTTTTGATTAGCAAGGCCGCTAGATCACACCAAATCACGCGAAGCGTAGCCTGAAAGAGACTGTCACGAGGCCAACGCGCATGAAACGCGCAGAGATTGTCTGCGAAGGCCCTACATCCTCTAAACTCTAAACCCGTAAACTCTAAAACCCCTAAACCCTAAACCTGCATCCTGTCAAGAGCGCATTATCCAGGCCGTCGGCCTCTGTGAGTGGTACAAGTCTGGCAGGGCCAGGGGCTAAGTAGGTTGTTCTAGGTTCGCAAAGTGGCGGTCTCATGTTTAAAGATGGCGGTGATGAGGGTCATGATGATGAAGATGATGGTGATGAGGGTGATGGTGATGATGATAGTGGTGACGATGATGGTGATGATGGCGATGGGGATGCTGATGCTGATGGTGGTCGTGGTGATGGTGGCGATGATGGCGGTGGTGGTTGTCGTGGTGGCGGTGGTGGTCGTGATGAGTAGTCATCAGATGAATTTGTGGTAGTTTATCAGCATTTCTACTTTCGTTGGTATTGTTGTGATAGGGATGACTTAGTTTCTTTGATTGCGGTAAATTCGCTGCTGTTCTTGTAGTTGTTGGAGAATGGATTTGAAGGTAATATGGGGGCCTTAATAGTTAACTATATTATCTTGGGGGGTTCCTTATTAAAACAAATAAAGTATGATGGACCCCAAACCCAATTCTGATTATTAAGGGCCCTAATATGGGGGCCTGAAAAGTTACCTATATTATCTTGGGGTTCCTTATAAAACAAACAAAGTATGATGGCCCCAAAACCCAATTCTGATTATTAAGACCCCTATAGTATCGCCTTGATGTCCAATTCTAGCTGCACCATGTCGAGCACGTAGTGGAGTAGGTAACCTTTAACCTTTTTTGGGTAGTATAGTCCCTATCTAGGTGGCAATTTGGGAAACTTTTATTTTCCCTTATGGTTCCTATAGAGGTACCTATTCATAAATACTTCTCAGAGCCCCAAAACTACAACCCAGTTATATAGTCCCTATATACCCAAAAAGGTTACCCTTTAGATCCCTGAAGGTTTCGGATTGAGGAAACCAGGTGGGAGCTTCCGAAAATTAGGGGTACCTCATCCTCGGGTCCTTTTTTAATAAGGATCCTACAATTTAGGGTACTATACTAGGGTCCCTTACCTCATATTAAGGATCCTAATTATTCAGGGTACTATATTAGGGTCCCCTATTTCGGAAACTCCCAGGGTGTGCTGATAGCAAGCTTCTAGGACTCTAGGACCAGTTTTTACGTATGCAAACTTAGCAAACTGGGCGATTGGCTTGGGATTTGAGATTTTGGAACTTACGTAGCAGAACTTGAATGTTTGGGGGTTCACGGATAAGGGTTGGAGCTGCCGGCGTGTCAAAGTTTGGACCTGTGTCTTCAAGCCGACCCAATCCTGTGAAACCCCGCGACAAAACCCACGTAAGGGGCACGAATCTGTCATGCCGAGCTTCACCTTTGAGCCTTAGCCCTAAAAGCTTTACCCAAAGCTCTGCCTCAACCTACTCAGGGCTTTTTTAGTTCAGTGCTCAAGGGGTTGAAAATTAGGTGGTGATGAAGCTTAGAGTTAGGGCAGCCAGGCCGGGGTTTTGAGGTGACAGTGCGGGGAGCGTCAACCCTACTTGGAGGGGCAGGGGGACTTAGTAAATAGGTTATAAGTCGAGTTATAAGTACACTACATGGAGTTATCCCAGTTGTAACCCTACTTATAACCTACTTACTAAGTCCCCTGCCCCTCCAAGTAAACCCTAAGCCCCTGATCCGGGGCCTGTCTTCGAGTCTTTAGTACGACTGTAGGGCTGCGTGGTTGCTGTATAGCTCAGGGGTCTCAGGTTTAGGGTCTAGGGCCCTAAACCCTAAACCGTCAGGGGTCTCGCACTGTTTATGACAATTGTGGAGATGCATGGCTCCGGGTTTCGGGGTCAGAGGCCGTTACAAGCCCTGAACCTTGCTCCCCTACCTTAACCTACCAAAACCTACTTTTTTGTAGGGTCCCTATAAATTCCATATTAGGCTTTAAAACAAGAGCCTACAAAAAAGGTAGGGTTTGGTAGGTTAAGGTGACCCCCAACCCTAAAGCCTTTATGTAACGCCCTTCTAGTAGCTACTTGGAGGATCATGGGACTTAGTAAGTAAGGTTATAAGTACCTTAATTGGGGTTATAAGTATAGTTACCCTAATTATAACCCTAGTTACTAAGTCCCATGATCCTTTAAGTAGCAGCTAGTAGCCCATGCAGCAACAGGCGACTTGCTGTCTTTTGCCATGCTTCCTGCCGCCGCCTGAGACGTTCGAGGGTTTAGATCGATTGCTAGGGATTTCGCTATATGGGTGGTTGTCAAAATTAGCGCCCCTTTTGGGGTACCCTAAACAGTAGGTGCCGTATTATATCAGGGACCCAGAAAGGGATCCTAATTTTGACAACCATCCATATTACTATATAGGCACCATGTGAATGTGACTTAGAATTAGAATAGGTAACAGATTCCAGGCTCAAGGTGGTTCGTTTCTCAGAGTCCTTTTGAAGAAGGATCCTACATATCCCCAAACGACAAGCATCTCACATTCATAGCCTTAGGCCCTAAACCCAAAACCCCATAAGCCTTAGATTTGTAGGGTTTTGGGTTCAGGTTGGTTCTGGAAAATAATGGCTTTAGGGGTGAATATAAGCCCTAAGCCCATCTTTTGAGTTTTTTATGGGCAGAGCTCCATGGAGGTTCCCTCTTCAAGAGTCCCATCAGCAAACGCGCCGCAGTTCAATTTACCCAACTGCACTGGGGAAACTTACCCCTTCCCGCCGGACCTTTTTGCAAATGCTCCATGAGTCGAGTTCCTCTGGATCCTGATTCCTCCGGCCGAAACTCCCCCGCGCCTGAATTCCTAAGCTCTGAACCCTCCACCTCTTTCCTCCAGACCTAATTTCCCGAGATGTTGGGAGCATTGGCCGCAAGCGGTCGTGCAAAGAAGTGACGACTCAACTCATGTATAATAGGATGGTCTCACAACAACATCGAACTGCTGCTTCGGCGATCGAACAAGGGATGAACGGGCAGTATGTCATATTCTTTTGTGGGTTTACGTACAGGGGATATCCAAACCATCATTCCTACAGTGGGCGCAGGGGCCTCGTCACAACAGAGTTTTTGTGAAATAGGTTCCTATAACACCCTAAACCCTAACCCTAAGCCCTAAACCCTATATAACCCTAAACTAAACCCTTCCAAGCCCTGAATTTGAGGCCAGCCCGGCTCGCCTACACTTGGGACACCGTCGGTCTCATACCTTACTGGAGCGCCTGGGAGAGCTTGGGGTTTAGGGTTTTGGGGGGTGTAGGTTTTCAGGGTTTAGGGCTTTAGGAGTTTAGGGTTTAAGGTTTAGGGGTTTAGGGCTGTAGGGGTTTAGGGTTTAAGGTTTAGTGGTTTAGGGGTTTAGAGTTTAGGGGGCCGTGTTTTTGGAGTTCTTCAAGGGTTCTATAGGCGGGCTTTATGCGAGTTTTGGCTTTTGGCTTTGGTGTTTAAGGATTTCGAGACTTCTGTGTTTATTCGCTGGCTTTAAGGGTCTTTGACGAGAAGGGTCTAGTTCATGATTCGTAGTTCAGGGCGTTACGACTTAAACTTTATTGGCCAGCGTGTTTCGCAGCTTGCACTCATCAACACAGTGCCATGCGCCTCGAGTCCAGAGCGGTATTCCAGCCCGTATCATAGAGCCTGAGTTTCCGATTACGAATACACTTCCCTGGGGTTTCTTGATGTCAGACTCCAAAAAACCTTCTTCCGTTTAGAAATGCCCGGTAATGATTTAGAGTTTCCGGTCAACCAAACTTGTCCTCATGACAAAGATGGAGGCCGCCACGGGAGGGTAGGTGCTTATCAATCAGGTGTCTACGTTATGTTTCTGCTGTGAAGAGTTGTTAGTAGTCAACCACATCGTGGGCTGAGACCGACTTGACATGTCGGTTCGTAGGGTGAAGACTTCGCCCTAAGCCGGAGACCCTATGACCCTCAACCCTGGTAAACCTTTCCCTAAGGGTCCATGTACCTAAATAGTAGATACATTGGCCTTAAAGTACTCCCTACATGGGTACATTGGGCTCAAAGTATATACTATTTGGGTATAAGGACCCTTAGGGTTACTGTATCTGAGAGACAGCCACAAGACGTGAAGGATCTGCGGATGTAAACCCAAATCTGATCCTAGCTTTAACCTCGCTACGAAATACCCTGATCCTTCGAGTATCTCGTAGTCCTGAGCAACCTCCCCACCCAGACAGGAATCCTACGGACAGAAACCCTGTAGAACCCAGTAGAAACCTAGAAGATCCGATCGAGCACCAGAAAGACCCCCCTTGGCTAACCCTCTACTCACCCCCATAAGCTCCAAAAAAGTCACGAAACCCCTTGCTAAACCCCAAGCCCCTAACAAGGTCGCTAAATCCTAAACCCCAAAAAGTATCGCTAATTCCTAGGATGCCCAGTAGTACCCTTATTCCCTTTTTGTAGCCCTAGGTTCCTTATAAAGTTACCCAATACCAAAAAGGGAGCCCTCTTTATTCCGAGGTTACTGGGCATCCTAGAGCCCTAAAACCCTAAACCCTAAACCCTAAACCCTAAACCCTAAACCCTAACCCAAGGCGAACCCCAAAAGACCTGCAGGAAAGGGGTTCGCCAAGCCGTGACCTGCTGTGGGCTCTTCATCTTCGGGTGCTGGCCCTGCGGCTGGGCGTCCCAGCTTCGTCTTCTTTGGCGTTAAAGGGAGCTCCAGAAAGTTGGAATATGGATTGATGGTAGGATCCCCTATAGTTTACCTTAAAGGGGTTACGATAATGATATTCCAACTTTCTGGCTTCTACTGTACTTTAGGAGCCTTAATAATTTTGAACAGGGGTTGGGGGGGGGTATGTTATACTATGATACTAGAAGGAACCCCAAAGCCTATTCGGAGTATTAAGGCCTCTACATTAGTTTTGCGTTGGGGGTTTAGGGCTGATTCTGGTGTGACTTTCTGCCTCAAGATTCAGAAGACTGTTAAAGGTTCAAAGTGTGGGGTTCAGGGATAAAATATAGGGGCCTGAAAAAGTACCTGCACTATTGTAGGGGTATTATCAGGATTATTATAGTAGAATGGGGCCCCAAAACCTTGTTCTATCATGAGGGCCTCTACATTTCCAGATGAGGAGCTAGTCTTCCACCAAGTGCTTATAGCTTTTCTCGCATTACCCGCAACTGCCTTAACTCTGAAACCTCCTAGCATCAAAGCCGCATTCTAGTCACACGCCCTTATGCTTCCCAAAGTGTTTCAGGAAGGTTCGCACTGCGTACTCCTATATGGGAGTTTCCGAAAATAGGGGAGCCTAATGTAGTACCCTAAATAGTAGGATCCTTATTATAAGGACCCCAAAATAAGGTACCCTAATTTTCGGAAACTCCCATATACCCTAGCACAAAAAACCCCCTAATACCCAAGCCCTCGAGGCTTCAGGCTTCTAGCTTTCGGCCGAATTAACGGTTTAGGGCTCAGGGGTTTAGGGTTTATTCCTTTAAGGGGATTACGGGTTTCAGGGTTTGTAGTTTTTAAGGAATTCTTGGGCTTAGGGTTCAGGATTGGATTGGGTTTTCAGGCTTCAGTGCTTTGCTCGAAGGATTAGAGGACTTGCTGAGTAGGCGAAAAAGAAATGAACCTACAGCAGTTTCCGTGAGAGCCTAAACCCGAAAACCCGAGCCCTCATCATTTTTCCGTGTACGCCGCAGGTGCGTTCCTGGCTGGAAACAAGCGGAGTGACCTGAAGGAAGGGGCGGTTCTGCCGTTTCAGTGGCTTCGGGCTTCGTGATTTTATGGTTCCCATAACGTACTACAATAAGGTTACAAGACTAAGGGCACGTTAAGGGGTTTAGGGTTGCGGGGCTTAGGGTTAAGGCTTACAAGGTTTAGATTAGAGGTTCGGGGTTTAGGGCCTTTAGGGTTTCAGGGTTTGGGGTGTTCGGGCATTTGGGTCTGCGGTATCATAAGTTCTTGGGCAGAAGGGCCTTGGTCTCGTTAAGGCCACTCAACCCATGCGTCGCATCAAAACAACTGTACACACCGCAACAAGGGTTTCAGCGTCCTCAACCCACGAAGCACTAACCCAACCCCCCAAGAAAACCTCAAAGTCTAGAAGAGTCGATAGAGCCCCGAAAATCTGAGCTGCGTCAGACCTAGAGTCACGAAACACCAAATCCTATTGAAGGGTTCTTTAGGGTTTAGGGTTTAAGGGTTCTTTAGGGTTTAGGGGGCACTTGATAATTATTCAACCGCCCAACCGGACGAAAACCATGGGCGCTTGCAGCATATGACACTGCAGCAACCCCCTGTGGCCTGTGAATGCTTTTGAATACCTCACAAGCCCATGCTAGAGAGCCCCTTCGGAAGGCTACCTTGAAACCTTCATACCATAAACGCTCGAATCCCAATCCCCAAAGCTCTGAAACCCACAACCCCGAAGACTAAACCCCTGATGGCACCCTGAGGGTTGGGTTAGGGTACAGGCTTACCCTTATAGTAGCCTGATAATATAGTATCCTTGTTGCTTGTTATATTTGTAGTACCCTTAAAACCCTAAACCTTAATGCGAAACCCTAAATGTTAAACCGTTAACCTTCAGCCCTCAACCCTTGTAACATCTTGCAACCCTTACTTAAAGGATCATTGGACTTAGTAACTAGGGTTATAATTAGGGTAACCATACCTACAACCCCAATTAAGGTACTTATAACCTTACTTACCAAGTCCCATGATCCTCCAAGTAGACCCTAAACCCTAACCCCTATAGGTACCCTTAAGGAACCCTTTAAGGACCCTTTTGGGGATTCCTAAACCTTACTTACTAAGTCCCATGATCCTCCAAGTAAGCTAAAGCATGTTCCTCAGATCCTCTCTCGAGGATCTCCTGGGCTTGGGCGATGGGGTTCGGGACCTCGGCGAGCCTGCGTTGAGGGTTAGGGCTCAGTTTTGGGGGGCTCAGGGTTTAGGGTTTAGAGTTGAGGGTTAGGGATCAGTTTTTGGGGTGCTCAGGGTTTAGAGTTGTTTAGAGTTTAGGGTTAGGGCTCAGGGCTTAGAGTTGTTTAGAGTTTAGGGTTAGGGCTCAGGGTTTGGAGATGTTTAGGGTTTAGGGCTAGGGTTCAGTTTTGGGGGCTCAGAGTTTAGAGTTTAGGGTTTGGAGCGTGCTACTGGTAATTTTCATGCTTCGCGCAGTCAGAAGGGTTCTACAGGGCTTCCGCCTCCTTCTAGGTCCTAGGTATGCATTGAAGTCATCCTTTCTGCGCGTGATACTGCAGTTGAGTCATCTTGCCACTCATTGACAGAGGGCTGATCCTGAAGCTGAGGGCCATAGGTCCACCCTGCTCTATACCCAAAGGGTCCTATGTACTGTTATGGGGGATACTTCCCTAAGTCATAATATTAATTTCTAATGTGGAAACCATACATTCTACTACTATATCGGTACATAGGACCCTTTGGGATAGGCAGTTCAAGCTTTAGTGCCCACATCTTTTCCTGCTCTCAGTTTCGGTTGAGGCCCGAACGCGCATGGCAGCCAGGTTTTCATGTCTCGAGCGCAGCGGCATGCACCTCATTATCTACACGGCTCAGGGTTTAAACAGTAAACCCGCCGCAATGCCCCAGGGCGAACAGCGAATCACACTTTACACGACACTTTCTGAACCCTGATGCCGAAGTTTCCGGTTGCCTTTTTACTTGCGGGTGTTCTGGGAGCGTCTTGTTCCTCGAAGCCCTCCATTTCCCGAGTCTCCTTCTTTGCTTCAATGGAGCAGCAATGTATGAGTATCTAATGCCTGGCATCGCTGTTGCAATGACTCACGCCTGCGCCAGGTTTTAGGGCATTTGTCGACCCTGAATCCCACAGGGAGAAGAAGTTTATGCGGCCTTGGGATTTGCTTTTCGGCACCAGGTCGTAGAGCCCTACGAATGCTATCGGACTCGGAAAAAACTTCCGACATGCTACATAAACCTTTAACACCTGCGTTTCAATGTTTAAAGACACTGAGGTCAAGAGCAACCTCGAGGTGGAGGATTTCGTCAGCTACCTCTTCTGCCCTGTCTGCAGCGTCGTCCAGGAGGCCCTCCACGCGTTTGTCCGAGGATTCTATTGGGTTTAGGGGCTTTGTGTTAGTAGGACTCTGAATGGGTGTCTGTAACGGTTTTCTAGGTTGGGGTTTACGATCTGGTGTTTGGAGTTTGCAGTGAAGGATCATGAGAACTCTTAAGCGGGATAGAAGTCGGGTAGTGTACGTACAACCTACTTTTAGCCCACATGCGAAGCCCGATAATTTTCTGAGCCCTCGAACCTTAAACCCTGAAGCCCTAAACCCCATACAGGGGACTCCAGAAAGTTGGAATATGGTTTCATGGTAGGATACCCTATGATTTACCATCGTAGAAGGGTTAGGATAATCATATTCCAACTTTCTGGCTTCTACCTTAAGTCCAAAACCCTCAACCCGAACAGGCAGTTGCTCACGCGGGTCCTGGCTTAGGCTTTTCAGGGTGCTAGGAGTTTCCTTGCTTTGGAAAGTCAGGGATCAATATTGACCTATTACCTTCCTTCCTAGGAGGATCTCCCCCCGCCCCCCCCGCAAAGGGACGCCTAATTCAGAAATGGTTAAATATTGGGTAAGTGTATATCGGTCATGGAAAGTGCCAGGCGTCGACAGTCCGGAGACGTTGCCACCGCCGCCTCCTCCGCTGCCTGTGCCGCTGGAGGAAGTGCCGATAACGCCGGCACCCACGCCGATTACTCCAATGACGCCGCCACCACCAAGGATGCGTGCATCCATCTGGGTGCCATTGCCGCCACAGCAGAGGACATCCACGGCAACAAGGCCAAGCCCACTGGGAAAAGGGATCCCGGCCCTAAACCCTAAACCCTAGACCCTAGACCCTAAACCCTAGACCCTAAACCCTAAACCCTACACCCCAGACCCTAAACCCTAAACCCTACACCCTAGCCGGTAAAGTCCGAGCCTGCGTCGACGCCACCAGGGCTGAGTCCCGAGGATCCCCGGGGCTCATCGGCTCTTCCGGGTCTGGGCACATCCGCCGTAGATCTTTGTCATATGGGAAGTTGTCAAAATTAGGGTCCCTTTTTGGGTCCCTACTAAATACGGCACCTAATATTTAAGGTACCCAAAAGGGACCATAATTCTGAGAACCACCCATATGAGCGACAAAGCCAGGACCAGGGTTCAAAATACCCTAAACCCTGAACCGCCCCTTCGGCTCGGCGGTTTCGGCTTTAGGCTTTCTAAAGCCGGACGCCCAAGATTGGAACACGAAACCGTCCACGAAAACTGCAAAACCTTTCTCGTGTACCTGATTCAGGGTTTCTCAAAGAGCCCAATATACACCCCGAAAGTACGGAGCACTCCATTATTTACGGGCTTTGGGCTGCTTATTTGTGATTACGAGTTTTGTTGCTTGAAACCTCAATGTTATTGCCCATAGGCCCCATAGTAGTTCCTTTTTGGGATTACCTTATAGGATTCTATATATGAAGATTCTATCGCTTGCGTTTTTTCTATTTATTGCCTCAGGAGGGACCCTGGCTTCGGGGGTACCGGGTAGTCTGGTCGTCAGGGTCCTAAAACCCTAAGCCTGCAACCTAGTTAATGCCGTAAAGCATTACAACTTGAAGCTCTACAGCTCTGAAGACCAAAGGCCCTTTAGGGTTTAGGGTTTAGGGCTTTAGGGTTTAGGGTTTAGGGTTTAGGGTTTAGGGTTTAGGGTTTAGGGTTTAGGGCTTTAGGGTTTAGGGTTTAGGGTTTAGGGTTTAGGGCTTAAGCCCTAAACCCCAGACGCTTTGTCAGGCTGTCCACGTGGATCGCGCATTTGCTGCAGTTCGTGTGGCGGCATCTCGGCAGCACAGGGGGGATTTGCGGTTGGTTCAAAGTTTAGGACTTGGTACATGGAGTATAGGGTCAACCCTAAGAATTTTATGGCATCGCTACAATCCGTGACCAACTCTGAGTTCTTTGGTTTTGGGGTTTGGACTTTAAGGTTTGGGGCTCGACAGCCTAGGCGTAGTATAGTTCTCGAGATACTTGTGCAGACAGAGTCATGACGATTGCTATCATCAAAAAGATGCCGAGTTCACACGAATCTTGAGATTTTCGCTGCTAAAGGTAGACAGTCCAAGTTTGGCCTAGTTTACGGTCTCGGGTTCCAGTAGCAGTTGGTGTCTATTGGTGTCTATGGCTCCAGAAGCTTGAAGCCCCGAAGCCCCGAAGGTTAAGGCGGAGAAGGAGAAAGCGGCAAAGGCACCGCTACAGGCACGGACCCTACTCGGGGGCACTGAGGTTTTTGGGCGTTTTCCCGCCAAAGGGGCGAGGGCTCAGGAGTTAAAATCCACCTGTAGTCTCCGCTGTAGTTCCTTTTTGGGGTTACCTTATAGGATCCTTATTAGATATTTGGCTAAACCAAAAAAAGGAACTACAATGGAGACTATAGGCATGCCTTCCCACCACCCAAATCAGGGCGTTCGGCTAAGGGCAACCCGAGCCTGCTGCTGAGGGCTTGGGGGCTTGAGCTTGGTTGCATGGGATGTACAATTTGCTGTTTTGTAGCTTAAGGCTTAAGGTTTAGAAGGTTTAGGGTTCGATTAGACGTCGTGCAACAACTTTGGACAGGGTCTCCCAAGCTTCTGTTGAAGATGTTTCGACTGTCTCTACACTGCGGGGGCATTTAGCTTCGTGACTTAAGTGCTGTCTTAGGTGCAAACCGTTGCATAAGTCTTACACTGAGGTCTATTGGGTCTTTGCGCCAGCAGAAAGTTTCAAGCTGGAGGGCTGCATAGTTTCAGATTGACCGTTTGCTTACCTTTGGCTAGTAGGGAATGCAGGAATGGAGTACAGTTATAACTACTATTACTACCATTCTTCCATTCCCTGCTAACCAAAGGTAAGTTTGGGCTCACCAGAACTTGTCAGGGTATGAGTTTAGTAGGTGGCTCGAACTCAGAATGTAGGGCTCGGGGCATGGTGATCCTTGGAGGATCATGGGACTTAGTTCACAAGGTTCCTTAAGTGGCTTCTTAGAGGGATCTATATAGGGTTCCTTAAAGGGATCAATAGGGTTTAGGGCCTACTTGGAGGATCATGGGACGTAGTAAGTAAGGCTATAAGTACCTTAATCGGCGTTATAAGTATAGGTTACCCTGATTATAACCCTAGTGACTAAGTCCCATGATCCTTTAAGTAGACTTGCGTCCAGGAAGAGGAGGAGGATGAGGAGAACAGAAACTTGGAGGCACGGCCGACGGGGTGGTTGAGGATCTGGTGGCTTAGTAAGCAGCTTAGTCCATGGGCCTTAATAATTAGGATATAGAGTGCTACTCTACGGAGGAGCCCTACCGAACAGTAGTTCGTTGGTAATGTTTCATGTCCTTTTTTAAACCCAAACGAGCCCCTTGATTCCTCATGCATGTTAGTGTATCGTGGTGGTCTGCCGTGGCTGCGCCTTGAGCAGTAAATTCTTTAATAGTGCTGGGGATACTTCATAAGCGGTTTTATCCGGCTTCACGGGACTTCATAGGGTTTAGGGGTTAAGGGCTTTGGGTGTTGGGTTTAGGGTTTAGGGTTTGAAGGATCAGGGGACTTCGCACGCGTACTGTACGTAGGTTTAAAACTGCCTTGATTGAGGCTACTGTACAACTGCCCGTTACTATTGCCTCCTTACTAAGTCTCCTAAACCCTCAAACCAGAGCTGCGGTGAAGAGTCTAGGATTCTTCTCGAGATTTCTATAGGAAGCTCTGGGATATCCTTTAATTGGAAAACTCCCAGAAACATAGACCCCGAAAAGCCTGAACCAGAACTCCCGCTCCCAAAGCACCCAGCTGCTTCACAGAGTCTCCAAATCCTCGAACTCTCGCACAGTTCCCATGATCTGACTGAGCTTCGAAATAGCGAAACAACTACATCACAAGGATTACCATGTGGTTCAGAGTTCAGGGTTTGAGGCTTTCTTGGTGGGCCTCTAGGTCCCGACATTGCAATCGATGTTCGACGAGGGCCTCAATGCGGCCCTCGACACTGCGGCAGCTTGGCAGGTATATACTTTGGACCTTCATAATTCGTACACTGTTTTTGTGTGTAAATTGCATGTTATGTGCAATAGGGAACCTTAGTGAACATGCAATTTCTTCAGCCCCCCCTCTTTTTGCATGAGCAGGAGCCCCAAGGTTGGTAATTTGCTAATCCCGCATAGAGCCAGGAAGCTGGCAGCAGGCGATAACTACCACCCTACCAACTCCAAGCCGCCGCCCTCAAAAAATACTGTTTTGTCTTAGTTTACGGTTGGGGGAGCTCTGAAGATGTTGCATAGTATCTTGAGAAGGGACCCTTGGTATAGATATCAAAGATTCCAGTTCTCCCTTTTCAGAAGTACGAGCTTCCAAAATCATAGATCCTTCAAGCCTAAAGCCTACCCAGAGGCCCCATAGTAGTTCCTTTTTGGGATTACCTTTCAGGATTCTAGGTATGAAGCCCAAAAAGGAACTACTTTGGGGCCTCTGGGTAAACCCTTCAGCCCCAAAACCCTCAAGCCATGCCTTCTCCCAAGGTCGGTGCCTTTGACTGAAAGCCGCAACACACGAAGCCGAAAGGCTCATAGTGTCTTAAGTATAGGGGTTCTTAAAGGCTTACTATACGGGTTCTACAATAGTTTTATCATAGCCTGTATATCTCTCAGTATGATTCCTGAAGCATGAACCCCTCGCTCACGACTGTTTAGTTTCTGTGCCGCAAGCGGATAGCTCCGTGAAAACCCCGGCATCGAGAGGTGACGTCAGGGGTTGCGAATCAGCTTAGAGAGCCTACTTTAGTTCTTTGAAACCCAACTTTTCAAATCTTGAGGCGCTTGTAGGGTAGTCTTAATCTGCAAGTTTGAGCTTTTTACTGCGTGGGTATTTGGGAGGTAAGGTTACAGGATCTAGGATTTAGTGTTCAGGGTTTAGCGGGCTCAGGGCTTTAGTTTTATGGCTTGTGGAGTTCAGGGCCATAAGGGCTTTACTGTGAGGATATTGGGAGATCCTTTTCAGATCTTTTGAAAATTGGTTCGTGTATGCATCGTGGTACATGAGCGCCCGGTGCTTTTCACCGTTTTCGATCGTGGTTCAATGTCGCACCCCCTAGGCGCCTGCTCGAATGTCTATAGCTCCCGGGCAGCGCGAAACATTCGCTGGCGTTGTCACAACTCAGAAGCCGTGCCTAACGTGACAGGCATCCCAGCTTGTTTAGTGTTTTCCGCTTTGGAGGTTATGGTGCTTGCGGCGGGTGTTCGCAAGTGTGGATTTTTAGCATACTCCATGCAGACATCCAGACAGACGTGCAGACGGACAGACGAACCGACGCACGGACGGACAGACAGACGGACGGACGGACAGACATACTTACATAGGCGTACAGACATACATGCAAACATAAATACTGTCCGTATACTTGCTTGCATAGGCACGTACACAGGTACGAGCAAATGCAGTTGAACACATACAGTGCATACATATATACTCCTATACAAAGAAGGCATCCATGACATGCGTGCATATGCACGTGCGTACTCTTACAAATGTATATAAGAAATGCATTGACATAGACATGTACAGCGGCATATTCATTAAGCAACCTTACATCGAAGTTCCTACCGTGTGCATGTACACAAAGTTACATGAGCATAAGGTTTAGATCCACCATGATCCACGTACATATACACTTACACATGCAGAGGCATATGTGGTTGCGTATACATACACATATACATGTACATGCACATGTAACCTACACATACATATGCGCATATCATAAGGGGTTCAAGCTGAGCCTTCGGACCAGGAGCTTATGCTAACGATTCAAAGCAGCCGCAGAAGTAAGGCGGGATGAATCAGTGAAAGCTAGGAAGCTCTGAGTTGTGATCTGCACAGAAGGGCCGATGTTTGGAAGCTGCAAAGCTGCTTCCAACTTGATAGCTTGCTCGCTGCAGCGCTGTCGTTGGCTGCAAAAGCTGATTTGTTGGCTTGAGGCATGGAAATCCGCAACAAGACTACAGAAACGGAATTAGAGCCACTGTCTCTCGTTCAACCATGAAGTTTCGCAAAGTTGTAACCGAGGAGGTTTAAAAAACTCGTACAGTAGTTGCAGGCGTTGGCACAGCCCCTTTCGGATGATTGCACAGACTACCTGCCGAAGCTTTGTTCCGGTTATTTTACGTGCATGAGGCCTGGAAATGGTTTCGATTCTCTCCAGGGGAAGGATTGAATATTCAGCCCTGGCAGAGATGGCAGTCAACTCCTTGTTAATTAACCATGGACTTTCAATTTCCCAAAGTCCTAAACTCTACACAACCTTACCTAGACCATACGCTCCTGACCCTCAACCTCGCCACAACTGAAATCGGAGATGTATTTGTATATATGATGGGAATCAATATGACACCGCCCATGTATAGTTGTTAAGAAGGAGACTAGTAGTAAGAAGAGGACAATATGTATACACACATATGCCGTACATGAACAAATAAATAGATGTATGCAAATATATGTATATGTGTACATATATATATATATATGCATGTATAGTATATATATGCATAATTTGCAAACAATCTTTATGTTCTTTGATATGTATATATATATATGTATATATATATACAATATACACATACATACCTGCACGAAGTACAAACTCTTTATGTTCGTCACAAGCCCACAAAGAACCATCTGTAAAGGCCCAAACCCTGATGCCGAGCCCCAACACAAGCTTTATACAAAACAATACGCAACCTCTTTCTATGTGCTGCCAAGGCCGAAGCAGTTCAGCACGCCTCAAGGACTTCCACAAGGTCCAACCGGTTTGAGCATATGGTGTTCTCCTATAAGGAGGTCTCTGTTGAGTCGGTTGAGTATCTTTTTCCTGTTCGATAGGAGGGCTCCGTGAGTTTTGCAGGCTTCTTACTGGAGTTTGTAAGGGCGGTATAAGGGGTCTACTGGGTTTCAGAGGGGTAGTTCTCTAAGGTAAGAGTTCTTTGGGGTATTTGCCGGTTTCCGTTCTGGGATTTGCGGGCTGAGGGTGTTGGCGGGTTCTACATCTGGTTGGGGGGTTAGGATTCGAGTCGTCTGGGGTTGGTTGGTTTACGGTCAAGGATTTGCGAGAGCCAGAAACGCAGATTTAGAGATTAGGGTCAGCAGGGGTTGAGCAAACCCCAAAAAGTTTTCAGGCTTCAGTTTTCAGCATCAAACCTCGCCCGGAACTCTGACCCCCAGAGACACAAGTACGGAAGTACCCAGAAGCTCTTCCAGCAACATCGAACGTTGTCTTTTAATTGAAATCCAGATCACGATACCTGAAGAACCGGAAAGTAAGCCTATGACAACCAAAAATACCGAAGACCCTAAATCCTAAACCCTAAACCGGGACCCTAATTCTCCTAGAACTCCCCTATAGATTCTTGATAAACTTCGAAAAGGCCATGAAGACCGCCAGGCGCCAGAATCCTGAACCCCAGTGAAGCATCCCTGAAAGTAGCCCTTCTAGAAACTATATAGGTGGTTGTCAAAATTATAGTCCCTTTTTGGGTCCCTATTATAGTATTTAGGCTACCTAAAACAAACCATAATTTTGACAACCACCCACATAATCCTGAAACCTAAACTCCAAAACCAAAAACCCTGAAAAGAAACCCTAAAATCCTCACCCCTGAAACCTAAAATCCAAACCCCTGAACCCTAAAACCCTGAGCCCGGGCTGATTGACAGGGTGAGCTGGCTTCCCGCGAGGCGCCGTCGGGTTGGAGTTGAGGAGTGCTTGGATCTGGGTAATATACATATATATATATATATATATAATTTACAATTTTATTTATGTATTCATTTATTGATATATTCATCTTACTACAACAAGGGTACGATAATAAAGGTGCTATAAGGGTCTGTGAGCGCACATTTTCGGGTAAGGGGGCTATGCTGGTCAGAGTTCAAGGGGCTAAGGGCTTAGGGCTTGAGGTGAGGATGAAGTTTAGGGCTTTAGGGCTTTTGGGCTTTTAGGGTTTAGGGTGCATGGGTTCATGGTTTTGGGAGGTAAGGGTTTAGGGCTGAGGACTTGGGGTTTAGGGTTCCGGGCTTGGGCTTGACTTTTTCTAAGCGTTGTGAGGGGGCTCCTGGATCAAACACATGCCTAAATAGTAGGATCCTTCTTATAAGGACCCCCAAAATAAGGTACCCTGTATTTTCGGAAACTCCCACACGGCACTTCATAGAGTCGAAAGCGAAGTTTGCGCGCTTGACTGCCCAATTGAATCCTTCGGGAGCGTCGGCTCAGCGGAAAAATCGTGTGTGCGGCTTCTGTGTCCAAGCCTTTTTTCCGGCGCTCGAATCCTGTGGCCAAACCACGCACACCATAAATATCCTGCGACCCATCATCTCGTCGAAAAGCTATGTCAGCTATGTGGCTTCGCCGGTCGCAACTGGCGGTGGATGGAAGAAGTCGGAGTTATTGAAGAGGAAGTGCCTCACCTCCACCTTGCTAGGGATTATCCACCGCCTTCTGCTCACGGTGTTTCCTGCTTCATAGGGCAGGATTCATGCTGCAGTGTGGGTTGAGGTTCCAGGGATTGGGGTGCAAGCTTTGGGGTTCCACGCTGGTTGGGGAGGGTGTTGCCCGGCAGCTCCGCACAAACTCTAATTCATGCTCCGCCATGAGAGCACTTCTGCGACTAGATCATCTAAACCCATATGCATCAACTCCTTCAACCTCAATTGAGGGATGATAGAGACACCAATATTCTTGCAGGTTGGTTATAAGTGCGGAATTTCTGTACTGTAACCCAAATCAAGGTACTGAAAAGCACTGCCTATATCCTGCTCGTCTTGTTACGAAGTCCCGCCGCGATCCTTGAAGTGACCAGCCGCCTCAACCGAAACCCTACACCGGAAATCCAGACTTTCACAGAGCCTACAATCCCGCAAGTACGGAGCCCACAAATAGTTAGGGCTTGGGGTTTAAGGTTTAGGGTGTAGGGGTTAGGGTTTACAGCTTCAGAGTTTAACCTAACCCACCCCCAGCCCCCCGGCCGCCGGCGCCCAAAACAAACAAAGCAGAAATGAAGAGGATGTAGACTGTAGATTGTTTGACCAGGGATGGAACTAGTTTGAAGATTCTGAACATTGTTGGGTTGAGCGTGTTGAGTGCAGCGTTTCGGGCTCCGACTATTCTACTTGGATACTCCTAAACCCTTTGATTCATACTTGTGGGCTCCGGGATACATTCTAAACATCTGGAAACCCAAACCCGAAAACCCATACTCAAAGAGCCCTAAACAGTGAACTCAGTGAACAGAGTAAACCCAACCCTAAAGCCCGAACCACCAAATCCCTGTTCTACTTGTTAAAGCCCTGAACCCTAACAGATCTTTACAGTACTGCAGCCGTTACTTTAGCTCATCTGAGCTCTGGGGGGTCAGGTGCCGCCTGGCCGCGGATGCTGGTGGTGGCTGGCGCTGGCTCCGTCGAAGCCTCCGCTGCGTTTCTCGTGTGATCTAGATCGAGCAATTTGTACTACCCAGAGGCCCCAAAGTAGTCCCTTCTTGGGGTTCGTATATAGCATCCCATAAGGTAATCCCAAAACGGAACTACTATGGGGCCTCTGGGTAGACTATCGCTTTATCTCCCACTGCATTTTTCGTATACTGAGCCCCAAAACCCTATTCCGTTTATGAAGTTCCCTCTATTATGCAAGCGTCAAGGGTTTCGGGTTCTTCAGGTCTCTTTCTTAAAGGATCATGGGACTTAGTAACTAAGGTTATAATTAGGGTAACTATACTTATAACCCCAATTAAGGTACTTATAACCTTACTTACTAAGCCCCATGATCCTCCAAGTAAACCCCAAACCCCAAACTCAGAGGAGGCGTAGGCCTTGAGCAGACCAGGGCTCTTTCCAGGAGGGGCACTGCCCGTTGAACCCCGAGCTACTGGACCCCTAAACCCCAAGTCTTAGGGGTACTTAGAAATGATTTTTAATTTTTTGTTATCATAATCCCTAAGAAACAGCTAAAATTATAATTTGTGCTAGGGTTCTAAGTTCAGTATAGAAGTGGGACTTTCCGAAAATTAGGGCTACCTTATTTAGGGGTCCTTATAATAAGGATCCCACAATTTAGGGTACCAGAGTGGGGTCCCCCATTTTGGTAAACTCCCAAATCCTGAACCCCTGAACCCACGGTTTAGGGTTTAGGGCCCCTAAACCCCTAGATCCCTGAATCCTAAGCCGCCAAACCGCTAAACCCCTTAACCCCTAAACTCCTTAAACCCGAAAAGTGTAGCCCCAAGGTCCTGGCTGTTGAGGCTGCTGCAAATTCAACCCGGCATTGACCCTGCCTGCGGCAGTAAAAGCGCTCTGCTTTCACGTTCCGTCACTCCAAGCCCTAAGCCCTAAAGCCCAAAGCCTAAACCCTAAACCCATAAACCCTAAACCCCTAAACCCCTAAACCCTACACCGTAAACCCTGAACCCTAAAGCCCTAACCCTGAAACCACAAAGCAAAGAACAGGCACCTAGAATACAGCGCGGGGCTGTTCGGGACCAGGAAGGGATGAACGAAGCCAGATCTCCAACGAGCTGAAACGAGCCCAAACCCAGAGGGGGTGGGGGTGGGGGTGGGGGGGTGGGGCCCCTCCAGAGACTCCAAAATCCCTTAGTAAAGGAATATACCCTAAATTATAGTAAGACCCCTAATATGATTTAAGGAATGTTCCTTAATGAAAGGATATTGGAGTCTCGGGGCACATACTACCATTTGTAATAAGTATGGTATAATATACCCCAAAACTCTATTTTACCTATTAAGGCGCCTATGTTTCAGCACCACAACCCTCAATGCCGTTCAAAAGCTTTGTAAAGCCCTGTATATAAGACCCTTGTAAAACTGAATCTCCGGCGTGTTCGGCTCGAGACAGCGCCTAGCGCATCAAAGCTGCTGTGGCCGTGCCGAACTATCGGCAGAGGCTGTTTGTAAGTGTTCCTTTTAAGAGGTTAGGGTTAAGAGTTCCTGTTCGAATCCCTCTGGGCCTGCTCTTGTTTAGGGTCCGAGGGTTTGGGTTTTCTTTGGGGTTTAGGATTGAGCCCCTTCTTCGCTCTTCAAACGGGCTGTAGTCGGTCTCGTTAGTCTTCTTGGGCTTTAAATGGATTTGGTCGGGGTTACGGAACTCGGATGGATGGATGGATAATCGGATAGTATGACAACCGTTGTGCCAGGTATCATCAATCCCGCCGTCTCTGACCCTCCATGTAGGATGTTCAAGCAAGTCACGTCCCCACCACGACGCCTTCGGATATAGTATCTGCTCAGAGGGATATATTTCAGCAGGTGCCTAGGTCGTCGCAGGGCTCGCAGGACGGAACACCCCCAACCGGAATCACCTGACTTCCACTCGCCATCCTCCACCTTCAGAGTTCTGAGTATATATCGTTTAATTTACACCCTGCAACACAAAAGGACGCGTACGCACAAGCAGCATGTGATCAAGACGCCCCGAATGTCTTCGACAGATTCTCACAGAAGCCATACCTGAACCCACCTTTGCGGGGCCTTGCTGAGCATCAGCCACGTCGACCTTTTGAAGCTTTTGATGTCTTTAGGGGCTCTGGGAGCTTCAAATTTCGGGTTTGGACAAAGGCTACTAAGAGAGAGGTCTTAGGGTAATAAGTAATTATAAGTCTAGGACCCAGAGTAGGCCCTTATTCCCTTTTTCAGGGTTCAGGTTCCCTTATAAGCCCCTTTAAACCAAAAAGGGCACCCTTTTTATTCCTAGGTTACTCTTAGGTCTAGAAGTAAGTAGCAGTAGGTTTACTTTCTAGCTAAGCCCCTAGTCAAATTATTCAGGCAACACCGAACCTTCATAAACCTTAGAACAAACCACAATTGCAAAAGCGCGCTGGTGTGTCCCAAACTAACGCTGCCGCCTTATAGAGTACATATAAGTTGTTGCAAATACGTATACACACACTGTTAATAATAAGAGCCTGATAAAGACTTCCGAAAGGCTCTTACTATAGGGGCCTAAATAATTACCAATACTATTATGGGGTTCCTGGTAGAACTGTAGTATAATGGGCCCCGAAACCTTGTTCTAATTACTAAGGCCCCTACATCATAGTAACCTTATAGATCCCATCTAGCAACCCTTGTAGACCCCTTTAAAGGAATCCTAGTCTAATTATTAAGGCCCCTGCATAATAGTACCTTTATAAATAGGTTCCTTATTATAGTGACCCTTGTAGACCCCTTTGAAAGGAATCCTCTTCTTGTTATTAAGGCCCCTACATTAATTCAAGAATCCAAGGATAAAAGGAGGGACCCTTAGTAAGGACCCCTAGGTATATACCCTTAATATAGCCATTATATACCCATTATATAGCCCATTATAGGGTAGGGGTCCCTCCTCTTCCCCGTTGCAAAAAGCCTTTGATGTGCCATGAGACCCCGAAAAAAAAACGCTCGAACCTCCAAGGCGGAGGTATGGCAGCAGAGGCCAGGAACCAGGGTGGAGCCCATGGGATGGTTTAGGGTTTAGGGATTAGGGTTTGGGATTTAGGGTTTAGGGTTTAGGGATAAGGTTTTAGGGTTCAGGGATTAGGGTTTAGGGATTAGGGTTTAGGGATTAGGTTTGGGGGGTTTCATTTTTTAGAAAGTGTTTCTAGGGGGTTGGGTGCCGATAAGTTTCTGCGCAAAAGGTTTGAGCAGGTCTGAGGCCGATATTATCCCGGCGCGCTGCTCAGGTGCGCCCGATGAGAACGGCACAAGACGACCGGTCCTCGTCGACTGCGAACATGCGGTTTCATGCGTGTGCGCGTGCGCGTGCTGTGGTATGGTGGACGGTGTGCGATGTGCATCTCCAGCGGCGTTCAGGAAACGCAATTCGCGACAGAGTCGGCTGCTTGTATCAGGGCAGTGTTGTGCTGCATTGCTGCATTGCTGCATTGCATGCTCATTGGGCATGGGGTCGCAAAGCCGATAGAGAATCAGGTGGAATGCAATGTGCTGGAGGGACTGTAACGTCTGTCGTGACAGGCCACTTAATAAAAGGATGATGGGACTTAGTAGCTAGGGTTACATGTAGGACTATACTTATAACCCCAGTTAAGGGACTTATAACCTTATTTACTAAGTCCCATGATCCTCCAAGCAGCCACAAGCATGCATGCAGAGTGCACGTACACAGCAGTTCTCGGTTCATTCTGGTTGGATGGATCTGGAATTCAACTACATCGCCGAACGTTGCTCCGGATGTTCCTGCGAGGGATTTGGCGGAAAGCCGAACAGGCAGGCATGGCCTCTGAGGCCTTGTGCAATAATGTTTCTTAGGGATACTTGATACTTCGAAATAGTTTTAGTTTTTGAGCTTTGCTTATTCTAACCCCGAAGAAACAGCTAAAATTATTGTTTTGCTGGGGGTCTAAGTTCAGTATAGGTTTGCGATGACGCAGGTTCTGAGACATACTTGGGTGGACTGGGTTGGCCTGGGCTGGCAGCGGTTGTCTGGTGCTTGGTAGGGAATTGGTAATTGGATCCCTATAGTAGTTCCTAGATAGTCCCAACAATAGTCTCCATAATCCATTCCCCCATTCCCTACCAAGAACCAGACACTTATATACATTATAGCACCCTATTATAGATCCCCTATAGCAACCCTTATATAGAGCCTTTTAAAGTACAAAGGCCCCCCATTCCCTACCAAGAATCAGACAGAGAGTTCGGGTGTCGATAAGTTTTCAGTGCGCGAAGCTGGGCTGGCCCCGGAGCACCGGGAAAACACAATTTCAATTGAGTTAGGGTTTAGGGTTTCGGGTTTAGGGTTTCGGGTTTAGGGGGTTTCATCTTGAGAGTTTCGGAGCGTTTCGGATGTCGGGTTTTGGAGATTTCAGATATAGGGTTTAGGGCTTGGGGCCTGGTGGAGGGGCCTGAGAAATCAGAAAAAGTAGTTAGTATTCGAACGTTTCAGAATGATTCAGGCCCCCATATTAGGTAATCTTAAACATGTAAATGTAGCAAGGGTAGGGGGTGGGTGTAAACCTTAGTCCAGTCTTACATCTTTGTCCAGTCTGAGGGTTCAATGTCAACAATTTGGGAAGTTTGGGTTCACTTGGAGGGTCGGGGGACTTAGTAACTGGTTATTTTAGGGACTTATAAGTACCATAACCCCACTTAGGGTCCCTTTTTGGGTACTTATAAGTCTACTTACTGCCTACTTACTAAGTCCCCCGACCCTCCAAGTAGGGCTTACGAGGGTTTGGGGATTTGGACGTCTCTAATCTCAATGGAAGCTACACTTATGACGAAACTTTGTCCAGAGCTTTGCAACGTTGCGTCCTTGCACCCAAAGTTATGTCTTCATGGAGGGCAGTGCAGGGTGACTTGATGTCAGGCCGCAAGCGCAAAACCGCAGAATCACCTTGCAAACCTGCACGAAGCGTCGATAGGTGAAATTTTTCAAGCCGGAAGACTTGGCAATGTAGTTTCCCTTCATGTTTCATGTATAACCTACAATCGATCACCCCTGTACAATTGATTCTAGTCTAGCATAGCCACAAGCCCAGTCGAAGTAGACACGGTCCTTCTACGTTCGAGTGTGGAGATTCCACGCCCAAAGCGCCACTTACTTAAAGGATGATGGGACTTAGTTACTAGGGTTATAACTAGGGTAACTATACCTATAACCCCAATTAAGGTACTTATAACCCTACTTACTAAGTCCCATGATCCTCCAAGTAAGCTCTGTGGAGGCAGATGCCACAAGGGACCAGCAGCCGGAAGAAGAACAAACCATGCAGCTAAAGGCTCGCGCAGGTCTGGTTTGATATAGACGCTTATTAACTAGGTGGCAACTTGGGAAACTTGTTAATTTCCCTTATGGTTCCTATAGAGGTACCTATTCATAAATACTTTTCAGAGCCCCAAAACTACAACCCAGCTAAGCTATTAGTAATACTATTCCTTCGGGTCCCTCACCATGGTACTACAATATACCCTAAAACCATATTCTAATCATCAGGGCCCCTATAAAGGCGGTTGGACTCGGGATACGGAGTGTGGGGCTTCGGACAGGCTAGTTATTGGTGAATGAACTTTGGGATTGGCTTGCATGTTGGCCCCATCTGCATTGTGAAATTTAGGGTTTAGGGTTACAGGGATTAGGTATTGGGGCTTAGGGTGTACGGTTTAGGGATTTGGGTTTATGGTTTAGGGGAGCTCTATAGAACCGCTACCAGCGGCTCGCGACAAGAAGCTTCTGGAAAGCCAGCCCTGGAATCTTTTTGACCCTCTGCTAAACCCTATAAACTCCTATCTAAGAAGCTCACATTCGACCTTCTATCCTTCAACTTCAAAAGTCCGACACTCCACACCACAACCCTACAGCCGCAAAATCTAAAGTCTTAAACTTAAACCACGTATACCCTGGAGCTTACTCAGATCCTAAAGCCAGTGACTGCTTAACCCCAAACTAGAAGCCCCTAAACCTTACACCCTAAATCCGAGACCCTAAACCCCAAAAGCCCCAAGGCCTAAATCCTAACAGGGCTCCTTCCCCAAAAAATCCGAGACCCTAAACCCTGAAAAACCCCAAGCCCTAAACCCTTTTGATCCCTTAAAGTCTGCTTATGGATCCCTTTAAAGGAACCCTTGTAAGCCCTAAGCTCTACTGTAAACTCCATAAAGTTGGAAACCGGATCAACGCCAAATAATGCCCGGACTCCCTATACATTACTCTTAAGGATTGAGGCCATTGGGTTTCCAACTTTTGGGCTTCTACTGTAAACCCTAAACCCTAAACCTATAGTAGGGCTCCTCAGTATCATTCCTGTCCGAGCGCTCGAGGTTCACGGGGGTGGCGGCCGTTGGCTCAGAGCTGGTCGTCGTTAGGATTAAGGTTTAGGGGTGTTTAGGGTTTAGGGGGGTTTAGGGTTTAGGGGGTTTTAAGGTTTAGGGGTGTTTAGGGTTTAGGGGGGTTTAGGGTTTAGGGGGGTTTAGGGTTTAGGGGAGTTTAGGGTTTAGGGGGGTTTAGTGTTTAGGGTTTAGGGGGGTTTAGGGTTTAGGGCTTTGGGGGTTTATGGTTTAGGGGGGTTTAGGGTTTAGGGTTTACGGGGGTTTAAGGTTTAGGGGGGTTTAGGGTTTAGGGTTTTGCGGTGGGTTTATGGTTTAGGGGCTCTTGGAAGCCTAAAGATCAAGCTACCGTTGATGGGGATCCTTGAAAGGAATCTATACGGGTATTTTCTTAAGGGCTCCTTTAAGGGATCTGTCTATAGGGTTTCAGGGTTTAGGGATATAGATTACCAGGACCCCCCAATGGCCCTTTAATAGAGCCCTTATGGTCCCTAATAGTGGGTATTGCGTGTATAATAGCGGGTCGTCGGGTTGCTAGGTAAGCTACCGCTGATGATATAAGTCCTGCATTACCCATAATAAGGCGTATACCATGATTCCCATAGTTTAGGGTCCTGAAGGTAATGCAGGATTTATAAGTGTCCAAAGGACCCAATAATGAGGTAAATGGGTTTAGGATAGTAGTTATGTAGGTTAGAGTATGTGATATTTAGGTACTTGGACCCTTAGGGCCTTAGGGTAAAGGTTAACCAAAAAGCCTTAACCTCAATAACTAGAATAGAGTTCTAGGGAATACTATACTACGGTTATATAACGAGCCTTAGGAGGTTAACCTTAATAGCTAGATAAGGGTTTGGGGGATATTATAGTCATAGTAAGGAACCCTCAGGAATAGTATTGGTAAGTATTCCGACCCCTCCTGTTTGAGGAAAGGTTTGACAGCCAGGGTTGATGCTGAGGGAAGAAAGAGATGTTTCGGGTTTTGGTTGCCGGTAACCCAAACCCTATTACTTGGAGGACCATGGGACTTAGTAAGTAAGGTTATAAGTACCTTAATTGGGGTTTATAGTTACCCTAATTATAAACCTAGTTACTAAGTCCCACGATCCTTTAAGTAGTGTTGGGGGTTGTGCGGGGATGGCGCGAGGGCAGTCGCAAGAGTTTGAAAGGTTTTATCGTGGCACGTTGGGGTCATTATCAGCTAGAGTCAGGTAGCAAGAAACTAATCGCACGACTGTGATGGCGGTTATAGTAGGAGTACTAGTAGTGAACCCTGACACGAGCAAGCTTCGCAGCAGCCGTAGCAACTACAACAGCGAACAATGAGATGCAAACGTGTGTTTCAGAAACGAACGGAGCAAAGCTAGATTGTTCAGAATAAGATAACTAGTCGGAGCTTGAAGAGGGGAACCCTGATGGTCGCAACTATCGGGTAAAACCCCAAGCATCCCACAGCCCTAAATCCTAAACCCCGAGTCCTGCACCGAAGCCCCGCTCTGCCCGGAACTCCCTGACCGACTTCTTTCGAGGTTTGACTATGGCCATGCTTTCTGGTTCGACAAATGTCCCGGAGCACATGGATGGTGCGATCCCTACAACTTACCTTAGTAGGGAATGGAGGAATGGGGTACAAGTACTACTGCTACTATTTCTACCATTCTTCCATTCCTACTACCCAAAAGTAAGTACAATGCAGCAGCAACAAAACATGCTTTCAGGTAAGGGCGACACGGACGTATGTACACTTGTCTTGGAACATGCATACTGCATATAGGTCTAGATATAGAGATATGTGCGTATAGATGTATACTTTCTACTTTGCACCTAGGGCTTAAGAGACTTGGTACTGTGTAGCAGGGGATGGCATGGGTCGGTTCCTAGAGTAGAGAGATTGGGGCATGTAGCTGTAGGGTCTCTTGCCAGGACATATTGCTGCCAAGCCAGCATTTACCGGTGCTAGCGTTCAGGTGCACAGTACTTCGGTGGTGAATAGGGAGATGTAGGTGAGAATCCAATGTTTAGGAGCGCCTTCAGGCCATTTTTGCATCCCTCGACTCATCATCCCATCCTGAAGGCACGATACCCATTGCATAAGGGACCCTTCGGCACGTAGGATCGTGTAGGCCTCTTCTTGCAGTTTAAGACCCAATCCTGATTTCAGGGGCATGCGTTTGAATTTAAACCCCCATACAGCTCCTTATTGCAAGTATGGCATAGTAAACCCCTATTCTAAGTGGCGAGGCCCATGCATTACATGCAGCTCGAAGTTTCAAAAGCTATTTCAAGCCCTAAACCCTAAACCCTAAACCCTAAACCGTGAACCCCAAATATTCGTCACAGTCCTGGCACGGGGCTTGCAAGGGCACGTGGCACTGTTCCCGCACGAGGGCCTTTCAGAGTCAGAGTAGGTTTTTCGGCATTTTTCGGTTCTCTCTCTGAGGATCTTCCTTCACCTTAACCGAATCACTTGGGGAACTACCGGGCCTACTACCGGGCTTATCATCTTCGTGCCTCCAGGAAACGCCGCCGACGCCATGGCCGATGGCACGCGCCCATATGCGCGCGAAGGCACCATGAAGCAGATTTTGAGCGTCCGGCAGCCTGCAGAGGCGGGTCGGGACAGCGCCAAGCGGACCGTGAAAGTTCATTGCCTGGCGGGTTCTAGCTTTGAGCTGGACGTCCACATTGCCGAAACCGGGTGGGAAGTAGCGGAACGCATCGCCACCGGAGTTGGCCACCCTGCAGGTTTACTCGTGCTGACATCCGGTGGAAGCATCATCGATCAGCACCAGCTGCTGCTGCATCAAATCCAGTGCGACGAGATCTGGTACGTGGTGCGGAGGCTTGGCGCCGGCCGTGTCGCGATGCTTTGGCAGCGCCTGCTCCTCGAGCAGAAGACTTCGTCTGATGTAGCAGCCCTGAACGAAACGATGTCATTGACATGGTATTCCAGCCACAAGCTCAACCAGGGCACCCAACTACCCAGCAGCCTGCAGAGTTTGACGTTTGGCCGCGAGTTCAACCAGAGCTTGGAGGGCATCCAACTACCCAGCAGCCTGCAGAGTTTGACGTTTGGTGAGAAGTTCAACCAGACCTTGCAGGGCATCCAACTACCCAGCAGCCTGCAGAGTTTGACGTTTGGCGGCGAGTTCAACCAGACCTTGCAGGGAATCCAACTACCCAGCAGCCTGCAGAGTTTGACGTTTGGCCGCGAGTTCAACCAGAGCTTGCAGGGCATCCAACTACCCAGCAGCCTGCAGAGTTTGACATTTGGCGTCGGCTTCCGGCAGAGCTCGCAGGGCATCCAACTACCCAGCAGCCTGCAGAGTTTGACGTTTGGCTGCGACTTTTACCAGAGCTTGCAGGGCATCCAACTACCCAGCAGCCTGCAGAGTTTGACGTTGTGCGACGGCTTCGACCAGAGCTTGCAGGGCATCCAACTATCCAGCAGCCTGCAGAGTTTGACGTTTGGTGGCCAGTTGAACCAGAGCTTGCTGCAGATTTGGACGCATGGCCACGAGTTCAACCAGAGCTTGGAGGGCATCCAATTACCCAGAAGCCTGCAGAGTTTGACATTTGGCGTAAGTTTCAACCAGAGCTTGGAAGGCCTCGAACTACCCAGCAGCCTGCAGAGTTTGACGTTTGGCCGCAAGTTCAACCAGGGCTTGCAGGGCATCCAATTACCCAGCAGCCTGCAGAGTTTGACGTTTGGTGAGAAGTTCAACCAGACCTTGCAGGGCATCCAACTACCCAGCAGCCTGCAGAGTTTGTCGTTTGGCGGCGAGTTCAACCAGACCTTGCAGGGAATCCAACTACCCAGCAGCCTGCAGAGTTTGACGTTTGGCCGCGAGTTCAACCAGAGCTTGGAGGGCATCCAACTACCCAGCAGCCTGCAGAGTTTGACGTTTGGCTATAAATTCAACCAGAGCTTGGAGGGCATCCAACTACCCAGCAGCCTGCAGAGTTTGACGTTTGGCTACTACTTTGACCAGAGTTTGGAGGGAATCCGACTACCCAGCAGTCTGCGAAGCTTCACTTCCAGGATTTTTTTTGTAACCACGTGGTGAGCATTCACTGCAAATCATCGAGGCACTATGCAACCTTACAAAAAGCACATTTTGAACGTCCGAATCCCGGCAACATCCCAGAAACGTCTTAGAAAACCCTTTAGCGACCGACGACTTTTCAATATTCTCTACAACTACTTTAAGAGCCCTTTAAAGGCTCTATACCAACCCCCAGCAAGCGTGTATAAAGAGGTCTGGACACCCACGTACTCGATGGCACCGTGCGTGCCCGCCTCTCGCCGGAGGACCGGACGTGGGAGCTCCGCTTTGAGCGGTCCTTCGAGGGTATGAAGAGGGTACTGTAGGGTTTTGGGGTCCGTAAAAATCTGTGATATAGACTGTCCGAGTGGTTCCAGGGTCCAGGATTCGGGTTTACGGTTTGAGAGCTACGGTTTCAGGGCTTTGTTGTTGTCATGAGTTTCTCAATGGGGTCTACAAGGGCTCCACGGAGTTGCACTAGGGTTCTGATGGGTTTAGGCTTTAGGAGCCAGGTCTTGCGGGTGACGACATATGGGTTTGAAGGTTTGGAGTTTGGAGTTTACTTTTTGGTTCAAACTCATAATAATGATGGTCGACGACGGTTGCTATTGCTGGTTCATGCTGGTTTTACCAGGTTTCTTACTATGACAGCTATGGCTAGTGCTGCTTCGATGACGGCGCTTTCGATTCCGATTCGGATTACTGGTGCACATGTTGCTGCAACTATTGTAACTAAGTCTAGTTTACATACATTGAAACGCACATGCTCGCCGGACTTGGGTCCAGCAAAGTCTGGTGAAGAGTCGAGGAGAAGTGGAAAAGTTTTGGGCCCGGACCACGACTTCGAAACATCCTGACATCCTACCTACAGGGCCCGAAAAGCCCATATAAACCCACCGTTTGACTTGAGGACCCTGCATGAAAAGATGCATCATAAGCATACTTGACAGATCATGGGGCTGTACTTGGAGGATCATGGGACTTAGTAAGTAAGGTTATAAGTACCTTAATTGGGGTTATAACCATAGTTACCTTGATTATATCCCTCGTTACTAAGTCCCATGATCCTTTAGGTAGACCCTAAAACCCCTCTTATAGTAGAACCCCTATTGATCCCCTTTAAAGGAGCCCTTTAAAGGTTACTAAGTCCCATGATCCTTTAAGTATAAATGCGAGGTTATGGGCAAGGCCCGCTATTGGTGCTCTAGGCCTCAAAAGTGGGCAGTTTTCCCTTTTCGTAGTCCTAGGGTCCTTGCAGTTACCCAATACCAAAAAGGGAGCCCTTTGTATTCCTAGGTTAACCCTAAACCCTAAACCCCCAAACCCGAACCCCTAAACCCCAACAGATGCTTGAACCATGGAGTGCCGGGCTTCCGCAGTTGGGTTCGCAGCTGTTGGGTATGGGGCTTTGTGGTTTGGCGTCAGGGTGTTGGGGTGAAGGGTTCAGGTTTCTTGCTTTTACAAGTGTCACTAATTTCAACTGTTGTCGCTTGCAGTCGCAAGTGATGTGCTGAGAAGAAGAGCAGAGATACCTAAACCCAGCATGCGTTGACTTCCCAACCCAAAACAGTAAACCTACAACTCTAAGCCTCAAAAGCCTGAACACAGAGTCCTAAGCCCCACACCAATATCACATAGTGTAATAGAACCTATGATGAAGCACGTGATACAATAGACTATAGAGCTCAATGTGCAAGAATATGATACTTCAGCACGCAGGAGCGTCTGGCACGTGAAGTGGCACGGCGACGCCAGGCCGTAGGGCGACTTCGGTATGGTGGATGAAGGTTTGCATAGCTTAGTAGTAGAGTAGGTAGCCTTAGTAACCTTTAACCTTGTAAGGGGGGTATTATGATCCGTATATCATCCATAACTTAGTAGTAGAGTAGGTAACCTTCGTAACCTTTAACCTTGTAAGGGGGGTATTATGATCCGTATATCATCCTAATGGTTTACCTTTCGTTCCCTTCGAATACTGGACAAGTAGGACCATCTAGGGTTGCTGTGTAACCGTGACAGCAGCTTCTTATCGCTCCCACGACAGCAGAGCCATAAACGCAAACGCATTCCCCAACTCCTACTCCAGTTCAACTACTCTAGATGGGTGGTTGTCAAAGTTAGGGTCCCTTTTTGGAACCTTATTATAACACGGCACCTAATATTTAGGGTACCCAAAAAGGGGCCATAATTTTGACAACTACCCATATAGTACTAAACCCTAAACCCCTAAGCCCTAACCCTAAACCCTAAACCCTAAACCCCAAACCCCTAAACCCTAAACTCTTAAGCCCTAACCCTAAACCCTAAACCCTAAACCCCTAAACCCTAACCCTAAAGCCGAAACCCTAAACCCCTAAACCCTAACCCTAAACCCTAAACCCCTAAACCCTAAACCCCTAAACCCTAAACCCTAAACCCAAGCAGTCACAAGTGAGAAAGTTCGAATATCCCGCCGAGGCCCAAACCCACCAAAACGACAAGCTCAAATACGTCGTCATCGAACTCCGATCCTCCTGTCTCTTACAGTACTCAAAGGATCATGGGGCTTAGTAACTAGGGTTATTATTAGGGTAACTATACTTATAAACCCAATTAAGGTACTTATAACCTTACTTACTAAGTCCCATGATCCACCAAGTAGAAGCCACAAACTTGGAACATCATCATTAGCCTCATGCCCTTAAGGTAAAGTATAGGGAATCCCAGCGCGAATCATCCTAAGTTCATGTTCCAAACTTTCTGGGGCTCACTAGAAAAGAACCATATGAAATGAAGTCTATGCTTTTTTCTCCCTGGTTACTTTGACAGCCCGGGATCAAGCATAAGGCTGCGGCTCAAACTAATCCTCACGAAGACACCTCAGGGATAACACTCCGCAGAAAGTTTGGCTGTGAATATGTGGGAATTAGGGTCTAGGCTTCAGGAACCATGTGGGAGTTTCCGAAACTAGGTTCCCCTAATATAGTTCCTTTATAAACGGTAACATAAGGGTTCCTTTAAGGGATCTATGGCAGGTTTTAGGGGTTTAAGGTTTGAGTAGCTGAGGAGAAGGATCTGGGAGTCTCTTTACCGTGGGTTTTTGGGTGCAGGGGAACTCCCCGGCGACCAAGAAAGCCCCCCTTAAAGGGATCCACCGAGGGGCTACTATAAGGAATCTATAAGGGTACTATAAGGGACCTATAAGGGTTGTCGGGGTTGAGGAGATTGGGAAACTCTTTCAGTCTACCCTGTCAGAAACCTAGTTCAACCTTGATTTACTCTTGTTAGTCATTGTTAACCAGCGGTTCACACAAACAAGACATTTTTGCAAGAGTTAGGAACCCTGCGAAAACCTCTATTACAAGACTGAAAGCCTTTACCCTCTCCAAGTAGTAGAGTAGGTGGCCTTCAACCTTTTTGGGGTAGTATAGCCCCTACATAATCCCTATATAACCAAAACGGTTAGCCTTTAGTTCCCCATGATACCCTAGGACCCAGAGTAGGCCCTTATTCCCTTTTTAAGGGTTTAGGTTCCCTTGTAACCCCCTGTAAACCAAAAAGGGCACCCTTTTTCTTCCTAGGTTACTCTTGGGTCTAGTACCCGACAAGTAGGCTCTTTAGAAGCCTTTTAGAACCCCTAAGCACAAAATCCAGGATTCAGATCGCAGCCCTAAACCCTAAAACTCCACAACCCCCCCAAAAAAAACCTATACCCTAATCTCCTAAACCCCCCTAAAACCCCCCTATAGATCCCATATAGTACCCCTTATAGATCCCTTAGTAGCCCCTATATAGACCCCTTTAAAGGAACCCATGGGAGTTTCCGAAAATAGGGGACCCTAGTATAGTACCCTGAATAATAGGATCCTTGTTATAGGAACCCCAAAATAAGGTACACCTGATTTTCGGACATTCTAAAAACCCTTCTAGAGCCCTTTGAAGGAGCCCTTATAGTACCCTTACAGTAGCCCTTTAAAGGAATCCTAAGTTACCCCTTATTTAAGGGAACCCACCTTCTCCTCGGAAACCCTAAACCCTAAACCCTTTATAGAACCCTTTTAGATCCCTTAAAGGAACCCTATAGATCCCTTTAAAGGAACCCCTAAAAGATCCCTTAAAGGAACCCTTATAGGATCCCTTTAAAGGAACCACTAAAAGCCCAAATCGCAAGCCCTCGCCAGCTCGAGCTCGAGCGGCGGCAGCGGATCTTCGATTCCAAGCGCCGGCTCATAGGAATTGACAAGCAGGCCCTTAGGGTTTAAGGTTTCGAGTTCAAGGTTTCGGGTTTGGGGTTTCGGGTTTAGGGATTTTGGGTTTAGGGTTTCGGGGTTTAGGTTTTAGGGTTTAAGGTTCAGGGTTTAAGGTTCAGGGTTTAGGGTTTGGGGTTATTGCCGTAAGCTACTCCAAAGGCCAAAACTTTTTCGGGCAAGCAGGCGCTACTACACTCGGACCCACGTTTTAAGTTTCGGGGTTAAGGGAGTTTAGGTTACCCTAAACCCTAAGCCCTGGGTTGCTTAGGGGTGCTTGGAATTTGTTTTTTTAAATTTTTGGTTATTATAATCCCTAAGAAACAGCTAAAATCATGATCTTTGCTAGGGTTCTAAGTTCAGTATAGGTTGATGGTTTTGAGTGTAGAACACACTCTAAGCTTGTAATGGGTAATGGTGTCTTTCGGTTCCAGGTTTCTGGTTCGGAGAGCTCTTACTTGGAGGATCATGAGACTTAGTAAGTAAGGCTATAAGTACCTTAATTGGGTTATAAGTATAGTTACCCTAACATTGATCCTTTAAGTAGGGAGTGCTGGAATCACAGAGGTGGGCCTCGGTTGCAAAGGGTATTAGTTACTAATAGGTACGCCCCCCCATACAGTAAGAGTCTATAATAGGGCTACTAGTAAGGTCCTACTATATCTATATTATGCATATTATTCAACTATTACTGAGTGGGGGCCGTACCCAAGGTATTAGCGACCAGGCTTGGATTTTGGTTTGGGGTCTAGGGGCTGCAAACGAAGTGTGGTTTAGGGCTTTTTTAGGGTTTAGGGCTTAGCGACTGTGGTTTATGGCGAGCCGGTTTTGTTGGTGCAAGTGGTTTGCTCTTTGAACTGCCTTTACCTTGCGACGACACGAGTGTCGGATTTAGGTTCTGCTTAAACGATCATGGGACTTAGTATCTAGGGTTATAATTAGGTAACTATACTTATAACCAAAATTTGGGTACTTATAACCTTACTTACTAAGTCCCACGATCCTCCAAGTAGAGACACTCGTCACATGTCTGCTGTGCGAAGTTGATCTCATGTCGTGGCTGGTGGATTGCGCACCTGCCTTCCGCAAATCGTCCCTTGCAGTGATAGGTTTGAGGCAAGACATTACCTCCCCACGCTAAACTACTCCAGTTCTGGACCCTAAACCCTAAACCCTACCCGAAGCCCAGCTTCTCCAGACTCTGGATGCCCAAGTGGCTGAGCACCAGCAGATGAAGGAGGATCAAAAGAAGCTGGAGCTGCCCTGGCACGTTTGTTATGGTTTGGAGTTTAGGGTTGGCTTTATAGTGTATTGTCTGGGTTTTATGTGGTGCTTCGGGACTTTACAGAGGTTTTATAGGTTCGTGTAGGGTTTCATTTGATTTTATGAGCTTTTCTATGAGGGTTTTCGGTGGTTTAGGGCAAACTATAGGTGAGTAGGTAGCCTTTGGTCTGTTTAAGCTCAGGCTTATGCACCGCTCTGGCTTGAGGTGGGGGGTCAGCACGAACCTGTAGACATTAAGGCTTTAACAGTCTGGCGCTTAATCAGGAGTTTAGGGTTTGGGAGAGTCAAAACTTGGAGGATCATGGGACTTAGTAACTAAGCTTATAAGTACCTTAATCGGGGATACAAGTATAGTTACCCTAATAATAACCCCAGTTACTAAGTCCCATGATCCTTTAAGTAAAGCTTGCCAGACCTAAGCCCGCATGCTACGCTGTTCGGGTTTAGGGTTTAGGGCTTAGGGTTTTAGGGTTTAGGGTTTAGGGTTTAGGGTTTTGGTTTAGGGTTTAGGGTTTAGGGTCTCGCCGCAGCGCTAGCCGAAGGCGACGGTGGTTAAGGTCCTTTGATGTCTTGGCGGAACACGGAAGATGGTTCTGGTGTACCAAGCCGTAACTTGTTCGAAAGACCTCACAGGCGCAAGACTTGCCAAACTTGAATCCTTGCCCTACAAACCCTAAAACTTAACTCATTGGGATCTGCCTTTCAGTCTCCCCAGCTACATCCAAAAGCTTTGCATGCTCTTCCGAAACATCAGAGCCGAATCTTTCGCACTTGGGTGGCTGGACTTGGCGAAGATTGAAGCGCGAGATAGCACCCATGACCTCTGCAAGGCAAATCCTAAACACACCAACCCGAAACTCAAAGCCGACACCCTGATTTATTGAAGATCCAGCTACATTTCGCCATGTCGAGGTGTTTTCTTCTGGCCAATCACTGTAGCTTCACTCACGCCATCACCACTCCTAACCCTACACCCTAAATCCTAAACCCCTAAAACCCTTATAGATCCCTTATAGTACCCTTATAGATCCCGTATAGTAGCCCCTAAGTAGATGCCTTTAAAGGAACCCCTGCCTTGATCTGGCTGGGAACGGTGACGGTGCTATGCCCAGTCCCCCGGGAGGATCCAAAAAGTAGATCCCTTAATGGGGGTTCCTCTAGAGCACCCTTAGTAGCATAGGGCCCCAAATTAGGGGATCGACTTTCTAGATCCTAAACCCTAAACCCTAAACCCCTAAACCCTAAACCCCTAAACCCCTAAACCCGAAACCCTAAAGCCCCAAATTAGGGGATCGACTTTCTAGATCCTCCCGTGGGTCTGGGTGATAGCGGCCCCACGGACTTTCCGACTCCTGACGTGTTATCCTCAAAGACACGTCAGAGCCCTACACCCTTAAGCCAGGTCCTACTGCCCTCAGCCGGAATTAGTAGATCTGCGTGTGCGTGTGTGTGTATGTATATACATATTACATATATGTATATGTATATGTATATGTATATATATATATATATGTATATATATATATATATATGGACACACCCCCCCCATGACCTACCTCGGCCTCTTTTCCATTGTAAATACCGTCAAAACCTTCTCTTGGCAGGGATTCGCGTTTGGCATACGATTCGTGTTTTGCGTAATTTTCGGGGATGATACCTTTCTATCATGGCTGATGTGAAGTCATGTCTCTTTACAACGTCGTGCCTACTCATGTCCGCTTTCAAATTCATATGCCTGTATTCATAAGCAAGAAACATTAAAAGAAACCATACGATACGACGGCGGAAACCAAAAAAACAAAAATCCAAAAATCCAAAGCCTTTCTGAGGGGCCCGAAACTTTTGGATTTTTTGGTTTTCCTAGGTCTTTTTTGGTTTTTTGGGCTTTGCCTTGGCGAAACCATGGCTTTTTTTGGATTTTCGGTGGAAAACCAAAAAAACACAAGGTTTTTTTGGTTTTTCTGCTGTGTCTCTCGTGAAAAACCAAAAAACACCTGTGTTTTTTTTGGATTTCTGCTGGAAAACCAAAAAAAACCTTGGATTTTTTTGGATTTCTGCTGGAAAACCAAAAAAACCTTGGATTTTTTTGGTTTTCTGTTGGAAAACCAAAAAAACCCTAGGAAAACCAAAAAATCCAAAAGTTTCGACCCCCCTGACAAAGGTTTTGGATTTTTGGCTTTTTGGTTTTTTGGATTTTTGGTTCTCGGAGCCTTAGAGCCAATACAGCGCGCAGCATGCTTGATCGGAAATGGTTTCGTTGTTTACGCGCAGTAGTCTTCAGATGTGCATTAGGCATTAGTGTTAGTATTAGTATCTGCGTTCTAGCGTGTTGATTCGTGTTACTGTTAGTGTTGGTGTCAGTGTCAATGTCAATTCCAATGTCAGCGTTAGTATTAGTCTGAATATAAGTCTATACAATAGGTGTACTAATGGTAGTGTTAATGTCTAGTGTGAGTTTTAGTATTCGTATTAGTCTTGGTCTTAGTCTCTGCCTTATTCTTAGTGTTAATATTAACCAGTGTATAGTCTCATAGTCTATGGTAACATTGGAATAGTAGTATACGAGTATATTATTTATTGGTATGTGAAAATACAGATTCTTTGGTACATTGATGTGTCTGTTTTTTGTATTTGGTTTGAACGTGATTATTAGTATTCGTAGGAGCATTAATATTGGTATCAATAGCAGTATCGCTGTTCATACTATGCATAATCGTATTATCTGGAGTATCAAGTGGTAATACTGCTATTCATGTTAGTGTAGGTTTTTTAATGTGAATATAAATACTGAGAATAATTAATAAGACTATGCGCATTAATCTGCGGAGGAACTGTATCACTTATGTGCATATTAGTATTAATGTTAGCATTTGCGTGTATATTGGTAACAAATAAAAAATAAAATTACTATCAATATGGGTATGTTTTTTAATATTCGTAGGAACACTAGTATTCATATTAGTATCGGTATTACTGAAAGTACCCGTCTTCGTAAAAGTATTTGTAATCATACTAATTCATATCAGTACGAGTATTAAGATGAATTATGATGCGCATATGAATACTTTCGAAGGAAATGCTGACCTTAATACGAATACCCATATTAATGTCCTATTATGTATAATCGCAGTAGCCTGAGTATTGGTATGAATATTCGGACAAGTATTAGTATTCCAAACAACTAGTACTATTAGTATTCATATTGAGAACAGTTAATAAGAATATGCGTATTAGTATCCCCAGGAGTGTTAATATTCCCATCAGCACTACTATTCGAATTAGTAGTGCAATTTTTAATACTAGTATTAACCATTAAGCCTATTATGTTATGAACAGTAATATCCTTATTCGTAGGAATAGAAATCTTAGTATCAGTATTAGTATTCGCACTAGTAATAGCTATTATACACATTGGCGCATGAGTAACCTAAGAGCTTCACACAGAATAAACATGTGTGCACATGTAACCCTCATTACGATCCTAGGTAGGATGCACACATCGTTCTGTTTTGGTCCCGTCTTTGGGTTATGCCTATGAGTACATGAACAAAATTAAAAACAGACAATGACAAACACAAAGTTACCCGGCGCATCTAACGATCTTACGTAGGATGTAGACACTGTTCTGTCTTGGTCCTGTCTTCGGGTTATGCCTATGGTCATTATATGACCAGAGTTATGAATATCCGGAACATTTAGGCAGTATCCTATTAAACAATTGCAGGCATTGAAGCTTGCCCAAATCCGCCAACGGCGATGTCGCGCCGTCGTAGGTCATTACAGTGTATTCAGCTATTGATTATACACGATATACGTTTCCATTGTTTATGTATGAGTGTATTTTATCCTAATGGTTTCCTCAAATCCTTACATGTTCTACTACCCATTGCTAGCCGAAGCACCTCGCGGTAGGTCTTGGGGGGGGGGGTGTGAGCATATATATATATATATATGTGGCTACAATATATGTATCT
>CAJNDT010005954.1:437689-469772 GCA_905221615.1 Symbiodinium sp. CCMP2592
ATCCCAAATATGAATTAAGGTATATTCCTTAATTAATGGATTTTGGAAGGTCTGGGCAGTAAGCCCTGAAAGCCGTAAATCCTGAACGCCTAGAACAAACCTCTCTACGACACACATAGTAGAACGCTTGTAGTACCATTCTAGAAGATCCTCAAAAGGAATCTTAGCGCCCCTAAAGCCTAAATCCTAGAACCCCTACAGATCCCTTATAGTACCCTTGAGGTTCATTCTAAAGGATCCCCAATACATCCCTTTAAGGGAACCCTGAACCCTAAACCCGAAACCCTAAACTCCTATATTCTAGACCCTGCTATATGTGTGTGTATATATATACATATATATATATATATATATATATAGTTATCCGTGATCCGTTAAAGGAACCCCTAAACCCCCAAACTCAGGTTCAGCTGCCAAAATCAGAGCAAAGAGAAGAGCGACACCTGGGATCTGAATGACCCCCTCCGGATTCGCAAGGCTTGGGGTTAGGGCTACTATAAGTCTGACTATAAGGTTCCTATGAGGGTTACTATGAGGGCTCTATAAGAGTTCTATTAGGGTTACTACAAGGGTTACTATAAGGTTAGGGTTTCGGGCGTATTTAGGGGTTTAGGGTTTGTTTTGGGGTATAGGGTTTAGAGTTACTATGACGGTTAATGAGGATTCTATAGGGCTTCTATGTGGGGGTTTGGGGTTAGGGTTCATGGTCTGGGTTGAGGCCTTATCGGGTTTTAAGCTTTGGGGGGTTAAGGGTTTAAGGCTTTAGGGTTTTAATTGTCTGTTCGAGCTCAAGGCGTAAGCGCTTAGGGTTTCCATGGTTCCAGCGCCTCAGCCCCAAAACCTAAGTTTATGTACTATATGTTGAAGGTTAGCCCCGGACAGCCCAAGGCACTGCTACTCCTTTGGCAACCCCAAAGTCAAAAACCGCTGGGTGTTTAGGGCCAGTTTGCGGATTAAGGATGACGGATCTACCTGTAGTCTCCATTGTAGTTCCTTTTTTTGGTTGACCAAAATCTCTATTATAGGATCCTAACCATAAAGCTGGCTAACCAAAAAAAGGAACTGCAATGGAGACTATAGGTAGGGTGCAGGGAGCTGGTATTGTTGTTTTGGGAGTTCGATCTGTTTTGGTGTCGACCTTCTCCCAAAATAACCTACCTTGTTATGGATTCATATACCGAAATGATATTCAAGGAACCCTTAAAAAGGCAGGTTATTTGGGCCCAGACCTTCCAGAATCCCTTAATTAAGGAATATACCTTATTTCATATTTGGGATCCTATTATAATTTAAGGTATATTCCTTAATTAAGGGATTTTTGAAAGTCTGGGTTATTTGGGGTCCAGGCAGAGTTGATGGTTTCGAGTTCTTGGGACTGCAGCGTTTGGGTCCAGGGCAGCCTAGGGGTTAGGGTTTGGAATTTACACGATTTAGGGTTTAGGATTTAGGGTTGGGGTTTAGGGTTGAGGGTTTGGGATTAGGGTTTAGGATTTAGGGTTGAGGTTTTTTAGGGAATTTGGGCCGAGTTGGGTTGATTGTTTTTACCGTTTTGTGTGAGTCAGTTTGTGCTGCAAGGTTACAAGTCGACATGTCTAGGACTTAGAGCATTACCCGTGTATGTCACGAACTGATCTGGAGTCGCCAAGGATTTCGAAGTGAAGGACACGTCCATAGGTTTGTGGCTAGTTTTCAGAGTAATGGTGATAGGCGAATGATAGCTCTGGTAGTAGAGACATAGTTTACAACAGCTTTCGTGTCGCTGGCATGGGGCGATGTTTTGTTCCGGAAGCTCCCTCCCCATGGAGGTGGCTACAGCCGAGGCTGTGGACTGAGCTCAGACGAAGGTGGTTTTCGGGTGGTCATGAAGAACATTCTGTCCCGGCTGCCGGAGGATTTGCCGACCTGACCTTGCTCAGGGACGCCACCGAGGGGAAGTTACCGGAGGGCCTAGACTCTCGGCACTTCAGGTTTTTCGAAACCCAACATCTTCCGGAAACTGAGTAGTTTCCCTAACCCTGGGTTTAGCTAAATCCACGGTCGGACGGTTGAATGAGAGCCAGAGTTTCCAAACGCACTGAAACTAACCGCTAGATCATGTATTAACGCAAACTATATCAATACAGAGCTCCCTGGCAGCGCGTCGTGCCTCGGAACTTGAAAGCACCCGAGTTCTTTAGAATGCACATTTGTTCTGAATAGAGTTTTAGCACCCACAGCAACACATCAGATAAGACCGCCAGAAATCCGGCATCAAATTTAATCTGCACAGGCTCCGCCCATTCGCATGGGTGACGATGATGTGCGCTGCGGCCCCTCCTGCCTGTGTTTGTAATGTGTGAGTACACAAAATACCTCTAGATGCATCTGCATGTGTATCTAGATATGTATGTATGTATGTATGTATCTATGTGTGCATGTATGTGTGAATGTCTGCATGTATGTATGTATGTATGTATGTATGTATGTTGATATGTTTCATGTAGGTCGGTCGTTAGGCAGGTAGGTAGGTGGGTCAGTAGGTCGGCAGGTTTGTAGGTACGTACTTACGTACATATGTATGTTGCATGCACGCATGTCAGCAAGCAGCGGTCAATCGTTATCAACATATTGACATATTGGACACTCATGCATGCACATGTACATGTCGATGTATAGGTACCTGTAGGTGTATATGTATCTGTACATGTACATGTACATGTGTATATGTATGTGCTGGTTTGTCTTCATGGGTACATGGTTGCATGTTCAAGAGAGATCCAGGTTTGCTTGTGTGGATGTTACATCTGTTTATTTGGAAAAAGAAGCCTTGCTTTTCTGGGCTTGGCTATTGAAAGCGAATCGGTACAGGACTTGTTTCGGGCTGTCCACTTGTGATGGCATGCAAACCATGTAGCCCATGCTGCAACACAGTCGAGTCCCCAAAATGGTACTGCATCCGCTGCATCCCGCTGCTGCTATGAGTATCATCGTCATCGCGATCGTCATCAGTATGAAGCATCATCGCCCTCAGCTTTGGCTTCTAGTGGTGATTTATAGTAGTGACACTGCTCTTGCGTAGGCCGCCATGTTGCTTCTAGCTGCTGGTGATAGCGTTGAACCCCATGGTGGTGTTCGTCAGTATACCGAACACGTTGATGAACTGGCCGGAGGATGTAGAGCAGGCATTCAACACAGTTACATGCTGCTCATGCCCTGAGATTCAACAATGGTTAGTGCTAGGGTGGGCACAAAGTTCTCAACAACCTCAAGGTACGTGCAGTTCCCGTTGTCAGCAGCAGCCACCACCCTGTCTGCAAAGGTCCAGTCCGAAATCCCGCGTAAAAACGCAGCCATCCGATCTCGACCCTGGCACTGCCTGAAAACCCCAGAAACAACCTGTGGGGATCGGATGACTGCTTTCCCTCCCGCGGCAGGAGCTGCAAGCATGCTCAAGTTCGGGGGTGAGGATGCCGGCGGGGGCGAATATAGATGAATGAATAATTTAATTCGTACTCTAATATCAGCCAGAGTTGAATCTACGGCTAAATATTACATTTATTGTTAGGGCCCTCATGTTATTCAGCTAAGAAAGAGAGGTGGCCACTAAGGGGCCTCGCCGTAATATTTGGAGGGCCTGCAAGAACAGTCAGTCTAAAGATACCTGAGGGAGATAAACCGAGCTGTGCTTCGGATTTAGGATTTTGAGTTTAGGGCCTAAAGGGTTTAGGGTTTACGGTTCAGGGTTTAGGGCTCCGGTGCCATTCCTGAAAGTAGCACCCATTTTCATTTCGGGATCTCCCTGTTCATGAAGACTGAATACGGAAGGCGGAACACAACTCGATAGCCCCATACACTTGTTCTCCTGCTGCCTTTTTGGTTTGAGGCTCCGGGAGCAGCAGTTGTTGGGGTTGAAGGCTGTTGCAGCACTACGGTATAGGTAGACGAAAACATATTCATAGTGTAGAAAAGCCGAAACCCCAAGCCCTTAGTTAAGGGTTTAGGGTTTAGGGTTTCTTCCCTTACCCTAGAGTAGGGAACCTTTAACTTTTTTTGGGTAGTATAGTCCCCATATTATAATCCCTGTATAACCAAAAAGGTTAACCTTTAGTTCCCCATGATACCCAAACAAGTGGGCTAAAGGCCCTAATCAGTCTCGGTTTCGTCGGCTCATCTGTGTGCAGCTGTAGTTGCAGGATCTAACGGTTCAGGGCTTAGGGATTTAGGCAGTATCTGGTGAAAAGGTAAGCGGGGTTAGAGTCAAGTTTCGGGTATAGGGTTTACGATTTCGAGTTTATGGTTTCAGACGTCCGAAGTTGGCAGTATGCATCCTCATGATAGGTTTTGTGTTCTCTGAAACTCCTGTATGACACGTACTCTGGGAGTCCGCCGCCGCCACTAGGATGCGACAAGTTCGGGAGTCAAGTTCGTCCGATGTGTTCTGTCATTCCGACTGCTTGCGGGGGCCCTTCTGTTGCTAAACGCCTGGTACAATCGGTGCGTGATAGGCACCCTAATTTGAAGCACCATTGAAGTTTCGGACTCTGCCAAGCGCGAGAGACTCATTCCGAGATTAGGGTTCTGGCACACGAAAACCCAAAAACCAAACATTGACCCGGAAACCTGTGGCCTGCACAGAAAAAACTGTTAAAGGCTGAGCATGGTTCTAAGAAAAGTTGTGCACGTCCATTCAAGATGGTGTGCATCCCATCGCCTGTCACACCTAACATCGGGGCCTAAATACTCCATCTTTCCGCAGAACTTCGAGGCATTGACCGACTGGCAGCTGTGGGGGTCGGCATGTGAGTACGATGGGCGGCTGAACTTTGCGCGTGACGAGTGGCATGAATACTGGGTTTCTTTCCGTTCTGCGCCAACCACCTCGGCGAATGATCCATCCCCCGCTGGCAGCATCTTTTCCTTTGGGCCGAATGGTGCTACAGTCGATGTGGCATGCGATGGTGGTGCCACTTTGCCCGCCGATGGTCACCATGTGTCTGGGGCCAGTGATGGCAGTGGTACTTTGCCTACTGTCGACTCTGCTCAGGATGGAGTAGAGGTACCTTAGCCCTAAACCCTAAACCCAGTCGTTAACTGAGGTCGCCGTTCTTTCAAAACCCTATTGATGGCCCACCTATTTGCTAGGTCCTGCAATCCCTCAAGCAGACCTGACACCCAGAAAAAAAGACATGAAACCCAGAAATGAACATGAAAAACAAACCCCGGAAAATCATACTAAATCCTCAGCGCCAGCCAGGACCTCATGAAACCAGAGCGAAAGCGGCAGCAGCAGAAACAGCAGGCAGGAAGTTTCCAGAAGCGTAGTAGCGTGGATGTAAGTTAGGCATTAGGCTTTAGGGCTGGTTCACAATTTAGGGGCGTCAAGCCGCTGTGCCGCTATGGGTTACGACGTCTAGGGTGTTGTGACAGGAGTTCATGGTTTGAATTTGAGGGTTTCAGATGTCACAGCCAGGCAATTACCTGGCATTCTTGAATCTGCACGGGAGTTGGTCTAGAGCGATAAGGGCAAAGAGAGGCCCCTAAAGAGGCTTAAGATAGTTAACGCAGCTCTTAGACTCAGTAGCTGAGTAGGTAACCTTGAACCTTGGTTCATATAATCCTACCATACTTGAAAACATCAGCCTTTTGGGGGCTAGGGTACTCCGCCCATAAGTGACCCTAAACCCCCCAAAACCCTAAACCCTATTATTTAGGGTTTAGGGTTTAGGGTTTAGGGACTATAGATCCTTTATGGTACCCTTATGGATCCCTCTAAAAGGAGCCCTACATAGCCCCGGAAGCTCCAAACCCTAAGCTACTATTTGCTTAAGAAACCCCCAAAAAATAAAAATAGTAATCCCTACAATACCCCCATAAGGAATATTTTTTTTATTTTTTTGGGGGGTCTTAAGCAAATAGTAGTAAGTCAGAAGCGTTCAAGGGCGTGTTCGCCTGGGCAGCTCTTGGTTAGGTTTTAGGGTTTATAGGGTTTATAGGGTTTAGGGGTTTTAGGGTGAGGCATCGGGAGGTTTCTGTAATTCATCTGGATCCGAAACTAGGGATACCTAGAAAATCGAATGGAAGGTCTCATCATATGGGATTTACAGCGGGGTTTCTTAATGACGCTTTAAAGTGCTTCAAGACCCAGACCTTCCAAAATCCCTTAATTAAGGCATATACCTTAATTCATACTTGGGATCCTATCATAATTTAAGGTATATTCCTTAATTAAGGGATTTTGGAAGGTCTGGGAAGAATTTAGGGGTTTTCGGCTCTAGGGGCATCGGGCTGAAGCGCTGGAGGTGCTTCTAATCTAGGTCAAAGGGTGCGGTTTTGAGGAGACTGCAGGCGTACAGAAGCTACCCTAAATTCGTAGTAGAGAAGGTGACATCTGACCTTTGTTTTTTGTTTTTTTTGGGTGGTACCATGGTGCCTATATAACCCCAAAGGGTAAACTTTAGTTCCCTTAGGATACCGGACAAGTAAGTTTTTTTTTTGTTTTGGGAGGGGGGGCGTGGAGTAGCGTAGTGTTCACTATAGTCTCCTTAGGAACTCTTGTGTATTCTTGCTCGTATCAAACCCGAGAGAATATTTAAAAACTCAGTATTATGAATATTGCTCTTATTGCTACTATGGTTCTAAGGAGGGTATAGTTCAGGGCTCAGGAGGAACCTCGAAGCAGGAGACTCCTCCTTGCGACTCGTCTCTTTCAAGCTGTGACGACTACTCCTTAGTAAGGGGGGGGGCTATGTGAGGCTCTCTGGACATAACATAATTTGTTTATCATTCTATATTGCTTTGTGCGATGTTATTTGTGGCAGTAAAAAGTTTGATACAGTATGCGGCATTATCCGTCATTAGTATTCATTAGATGTGTAGAGACCGAGACCCTAGATTCACTCGCTCCAAAAATCTGCGGCCACCAAGTAAGAGCCGACGCCCCACATCCGATTTAGGCTTTTAGGGTTTATGGCCGTTAAGGGGGACCCACCAAAGCTACCGTCTCAAGGTAAGATAAGACATCAATCTTCATGCGCTGTATTCTCAAAAGTAGGTTTTGCACCCGAACCTTGTGCAGGTGATGTTCATTGAACAGCAGAAGTTTGAGAAGGCCATGCGCTCTCTCCGATGCCGCAGATGGGGCATAGGGATGTAACTGGTGGGGGGAGGTGAGTTAGTAGTAACAGTGTCCCAGGTACTATATAACTTGTACTACAACATTCCTCAAACCCTGTTCGAGTTCTTGGAACCCTTGATTTTCTTAGTCCCTTCCTTCTTTGGTCTTCTGGGTTCGATTTTCATTGTTTCAGGTAGAGTGGTTCGAAATAGTGTTTCAGCATTGTTCGAAGTGTCTGGCTCAGCTTCGAGACGCTGGCGACTCCTGATTATTTGGCACCCGTTTCTTCAAAGTCTCTGATACTAGGATCCCTAGTGGGTTTCGAGTTTGTCATTCGTAGGGTTTAGGGTTTATCATTTGGGGTTTAGGGTTTAGGGAGGGTTTAGAGGTTACGGTTTAGGGTTCAGGGGTTTAGGGTTTAGGGGTGCTGCAAGACAGACCGAACGACCGGACGCAGGCCCCCAGAAACTTGCATGGCTACTGGAGTTAGACGTTTTTGATTCTTAACCGGCGTGCGTCAACATGAAGGATCCCTTGTTAAATCCGTATTAGGGGAGGGGTTATACTAACCAGGGTCTGCAGTATTTTGTCCAATTCTGAATCCTGACTACGATCCTCTGGAGGAGATGATCAAGGAGGAGAACGGCGACAAGAAGCCACTTGGGCTCATCCGTTTAAGGGGTTTGTTTAGGAATTATAGGGTTTAGGGTTTAGACTTCAGGTCACAGGAGGCCAAAAGGGGTTGTAGCCTATGGGGGTTTAGAGGGTTCATATTAAGGAATCCCTACCCCAAGAATGTTAAACCCGAGTTTGGCGTCCCATCATTAGGGTTTGCAATGTAGCCATATTGCAAACGACACTGGACAGCCAAATACTTCTACGATATCAAGAGCGCCTCTGCAGCCCTGAACGCGGGGTTGACGGTTTATGGTTGCGTCCCGCCCGAAACTTCGCGAGTAATGATTCAGTACCGACCAGCAATGCATGTCCAACCGACAACTTTTGCGATGCTGTATCCTTCATCAACTTGGAGATAGCAGGAGAGCTCAAGACCCCTTCTAGCAGAAGCCAGGAAGTTGGAGCATCATCTTCATCATGCCCTTAAGGTAAAGTACAAGGGATCCTAGCACCAATCCTCCTAACGGCATGTTCCAACTCTCTGGCTTCTGCTACACATATGGACAATTTTATGAGAGGGCCTTCAACCCTAAAGCCACTGACTGCGGGGTACGTTGGGCTTTGTCTGGGTTTCCGACATGCCCTCCAAGGGGCGGTTAAAGCTAAACAGAAACCCTACACCCTTCAAGGGAAGCCTAAGCAGCCGAAGAGACCTGGAGCCCCTTAAAGGAATTGTTTAGGGCTTACCTACCAAACCCTACTTCTTGTAGGTTCTTATTGTACACTCTCATAACACTAATATGGAACTTATAAATAGGGACCCTACAAAAAAGACTAGGTTGTGGTAGGTTAAAGGCTTAGGGCTCAGGGAAGTGTAGGATATCACCAGAGTCCCAAGGTTCATCCAAGAGACTGCCGAGATGATCGCGTGGTCCTCGGCGACCCCGGAATGCCCATAATTGAGGGCCTAGGGTTTAGGGGTTTAGGGTTCAGGGGTTTAGGGGTTAGGGTTTAGGGGTTTAGGGTTATTCAGGGTTATTCAGGGTTATTCAGGGTTTAGGGTTCAGGTTTATTCAGAATCGGAAGGAGGCCATGTAGTCGTCGTCGTAGTAGTGCTAGTATTGCTAGTAAGCAGAGGGCATCCAGCAAGCGGTCCTTGGGGCTAGAGAGAGAAAGCCGATCCCTCAGTCAACGGGGCATTGGCATTGGGCTCTGTGCCTGTGTTCCAGTCGTCATCCCAATCCTCCCCCAAACCCTAGATTACTAAGGCAACCCCTAAACCTCAATAGATAACTAAGAAAATTGATATAAGCCATAGTTCATTGAGAAACCCCTTAAACCCCAATAGACAACTAAGAAAATTAAGCCATAACTTATTGAGAACCCTAAACCCTAAACCCACCCGGCCTCTGGGCCTTCTGACTGTGGTAAAGACATTGCAGACGGAAAAAGGGTGTCAAAAAAAAACACCCCTAAACAATACGACTAAGCCGGGAGACCCTCCAGAGCTGGGAGTCCCTCGAAAGCAGGGGCCTCAAGAATATGGTAGAACAACTAGGATGCCCAGTAGTACCCTTAGGGATCTATAAGGGTTCCTTAAAGGGATCTATAAGGGTTCTATAAAGGGTTTAGGGTTTCCGAAAATTAGGGGCTAGGATGCCCAGTAGTACCCTTATTCCCTTTTTGTAGTCCTAGGTTCCTTATAAAGTTACCCAATACCAAAAAGAGAGGCCTTTTATTTTTAGGTTACTGGGTTTCCTAGACAAAGTTTGGAGAGGTTTAGGGTTTAGGGGTTATATACCATAAGGGTAGAAGGAGTATACATAGGAAAGTTTGGAGAGGGGGGCGTTCTATGGGAGTTTCCGAAAATTAGGGGTACCTCATTTTGGGGTCCTGATAATAAGGGTCCTAATATTTAGGGTGCTATATCAGGGTCCCCTGTTTTCGGAAACTCCCATATACCGTAAGGGTAGAAGGAGTATACACAGGATCCAAATTCGGGCTCTGACTTAGGCAACTAGCCATGTAACGGATTGCTGCTGCATGTATCTCTCGTCCGCAGGCCTTGCGGAATGAAATGGAGGTGCACGGGGTGTGGGATTGTCCTTGCATCGCCTGAGAGGACACAGACTACACTTATACCACAATCGACCTAGCCCTAAACCCTGGGCCCAAAAAAAGCAAAACCTTGTGAAATCTTGGCATTTATGGTTTAGGGCTTCTGCTACAGTTACAGGGCCTCGGTATATGAACTCCAACCGGAACCCGCTGATTGATTGAGGATGTAGTTTAGGGTTTACAGGTTTAGGGCTTCGGTAGAAGTTGCCATGACAATGGAACATAACATAATAACGTTAAGAGTTGTTGCGAGACGCAGATTAAGTCACCATGACTGGACCACAATACGGATAAGATAATACAACCCTATCTATGACTTGCGGTGCTCCCAAAAGTTTGGTTCCTCGAGAAGGACCCAGATAGTGGTATGCAGTTGCCCGATGGCTTCGACGAATAATCTCAGCTCGCCGCGGCTAGTCCAGCTTTTGGTGATCCACCCCTGTGGGGAAGTCGTCTGCGGAGCGTGTTCAGGGTTCAGGGATCTTCTACTAGGATGCCCAGTAGTACCCGTATTCCCTTTTTATAGTCCTAGGTTCCTTATAAAATTACCCAATACCAAAAAGAGAGGCCTTTTTATTCTTAGGTTACTGGGTATCCTAGTCTAAAGTAGAAGCTTACCGTCGGCGGTGCCCAGACAGTGCTTCGTCCCTGCCACTGTTTTTGCCCACATGAAGCAGCCCTTTCAGATCACCTGGCTATGGGTAATGCGATCGTTTGCAGTGTATCACTCCCTCGGCTGGTCCAGGTTTGGGTTTTTTTCTGATTTCTGTAGTGGCCTTAATAATTTGACAGGGTTTTGGGCAATTATTAAGGCACCTATATTGTAGGGCGGCATCTTGAATCGGTCCCGCGGCATGCGAGGGCCATCTCACCACCCGAGACGACCATCAAGGGTTTAGAGCGCGTCGTGGTGTAGTATTTGGTTTCGAGGTTTTCCCGTAAACCTTAAGCACTTGACCGGACTTGACCGCCCCTGTTATTCACGGTTTTGCCGTTCCTATGTCTGTGGCAACCGCGCACGAAAGAAGCGAGAGGTTTTTCAATTAATGATCCAGGGTTTCGGTCTTTGTGTTTCAAACTTGGACCTAACCATAAGGGTTTAGGGTTTAGGGTTTCGGGTTCCTTTAAAGGGTACTATGAAGGTTCCTTTAAGGGTGTGCATTGCAGCTTGTTTCAGGCTTTAAGGATGCAGCACGGCCCTGGGGGGCTCAGTCTTTACCTGAGCCTTTGAGGACAGCCTCGGCAGCGAGTGTGGCGCGGTTTAGGGTTTAGGGTTTAGGGTTTAGGGGTTTAGGGTTTAGGGTTTAGGGATGCAGGTCAGGTGATCAGTGTTTTTGTTTTTGAGCAGATGCACAAGTCAACAAAGCGTGTATTTTGCTGGCCGCATGTCTATGTCACGTGCTGCTTCGTGCAAATGTAGTGGCTGGTATATATAATACCCTAAACCCTAAACCCTTACAGTGCCCCAAAACCCCACCCAGGCCCCGTTCAAAACACCAGATGACTCTTAATAAATAGAAAAGAGTTCCTTTAGAGGGGTCTATAAAGGCTATTATAAGGATTTAGTATAGGGGTCGAAATAAGTTTCAACTGTTCAAACCCTAGCACTGAGCACGGCCTCGCACACTACTTATTGCTCCTGGCTGCCGGGCTCACGGGCCGGATGTACCTGAATCTGAACACTGAAGCTGTTTCTAAACCCCAAATCCAGCCCTAGACCCTAAACCTAATAAACCTTAACCCTAAGCCCTAAACCCACTATGTACGATGGAGGCGAACGAGCAGTCCTTGCGCAAGGAGCTTCAGCAACTGCAGCAGGCCAGCCCAACATCACGTCATAGAGGGGCCGAAGCATTAGAATTGGGTTGTTGGGCTCCCTTATTATAGTTACAGTATAATATACCCTCAAACGGTATTCCAATTAAGGCCCCTACATTGAAGGGTATAGTTTTCCCAGTCCGAAACTGCATCGACAATGCGACGATGAACTCAAGGCTGTTGATGGAAATGAGACTTAGCGGTACGCTTAAACTTGGATGTTCCGGGGTTGTGACTTAGCGGGACGCTTAAACTTGGATGTTCCCGGCTTGTGGATGTTGTTTCCTGGCGCACGTTGTCCGACCGTTGTGCTGTCGAAACCAGCGTTTTGGGATGCGCACGAGCTTCTTACCACGCACACACACACACACACACTCACTCACTCACAACTTTAAAGGATCTCTTAAAGAATCCCTTTAAGGAAGGAACCCTTAAAGGATCCCTTAAGGGGGCACCCCGCATCTAGCAATCCTGGAGATTCGCAAGTTTTGGGCTGCTGCAGTGGCAAAGGTTTATGGAGCATTTTGGCCCAGCTTTGCCAAGATGCATGAGGTTTAGGGTTTAGGGCAGGCACTTCGGCAGGTTCCACATCGTACCCGTGCAATGTAATCGCAACAGGGGAAGTGTACGGGCCTTCATCGACGAACGGAGTTTTATGAATGGCTACAGGGCGGGGTCTTGTTACCACGCCTGATCCATCTCCGGACTGCCGCGAGGAAATCCGGAAGTCGAGTTGATGGGAGTTTTGATTGGGGGGACCCTTGGGGATATAGACCCTCTCAATAAGACCCCTTTTAAGAGAGCCAGAAGTAGGGTTCAGAAGGGGTACCCTTTAAGGGGTCCCCCTAATAATACTACCCATGATGGTCCTTGACTTCAAGGATTGGTTTTGTCCAGTTCCTCTCGCGCATGCTGAGGGCAACCTGCAGGTCTCTGTGGACGACCCCATCATTTCAGTGATCGGCACTCGACAAGAGAGAGAGTTGCATTCTGCCCGATTAATCCTCCTTTGGCTGGCCTAAACCCTAAACCCTAAAGACTAAACCCTAAACCCTAAACCCTAAACCTTTACCGTCAGCCTTGCTTATAACAAGGGTGCAATCGGACACGAGGTCAGCTGGATTGGGGGTCACCTTCTCAGGTTCAGGACATCGGCACTTCACGCGCTGCAGTTGTAGTCGCTGCCGAACAGGATATGGTGGACGAAATCAGAGCCGCCACGGCCGGCACCTCCCAAGGTGATAAGTCAGGGGTCTAAGTAGGATGCGTACGGACAGCCTTTATGGGCCTTGGAATTGCTTTAAAGGGTTCTTCTAACTGCATTGCAACTTCGCAGGAAAGGGACCCAGATATCCTGCTTGAAGAACCATGGGACGTCGTAAGTATTTTGTAAGTGCTCTTACAGTATAGGTCTTTTAAGTAAGCTTCTATTACTTCTAACCCTGCTTCTGAGCCACTTGCTGTGTCCAACGATGTTTCCGATTCCACCTATAGTCTCCATTGTAGTTCCTTTTTGTTGGTTAGCCAGTTTTATGGGTAGGATCCTATAATAGAGATTTTGGTCAACCAAAAAAAGGAACTACAATGGAGACTACAGGCAGGTTCTTTTGATTCTAAAGCTCTAACCGTCCCTAAACTCCCGAAACCACGTGATTCCAAACCCCAGAACCAGGGGCTATTGCACTTTAAAAAAAACTCTCAACCCGTCTAGAAAACCCGAAACCCTCAACCTCAAACCCTTACGGCACCCAAAAGGGCTCCTGAAGGGGTTCCTCTCAGCTTTAAACTTTAAAGGTTCCCTTTAAGAGGACCCTTTTATTTTAGAACCCTATAGTTCCCTTTAAGGGGTCTAATTATGGAACTCTATAGTAGTACCCTTTAAGGGGTCTAATTCTAGAACCCTATAGTACCCTTTAAGGGGATCTTGTCATAGAAGCCTACAGTACCCTTTAAGGGGATACAGTACCCTTTAAAGGTTCCCTCAAAGGAAGCCTTCAACTCGGCCGTCCAATGACCCCTGCCGCGCGCCAGAACGCAAACTTGGACCGCGCTGCCGAGCGCGCTGCGCAGCAGCAGGTGGCCAGCTCCGGCGTGCTCAGAGACACGCCAAACCCTAAACGCAAGATGCAATACCGCCTCAAGAAGGGTTTAGGGTATCACCTTAATGGTTTCGGGTGGAGGGCGTGTGGGCTTTCAGGGTTTTGGGGTTCCTTGTTTAAGACGTACTCGCTACACCATGAAGAAACAGCCGTTGATCATACCCTTTCATTGACGAGATATTCCCTAAGTCATTAAGAAGCAAAAGGCAGCTTTTCATGTTCCTTTTAGGTGTACTCCTTGTTTACGGCATATAGGGTTCTTGAATTGTGCTTTGGTTTGGGAAAGGTTTTCTTCCTACTACTCGGGACGAGGAAGGGTGTAGTTTTAGGGTTTAGGGGAGATTTTTGGGCGTGAAAGACAATGGGACCTACCAGGCTGTTTTCCAGGGCTGTGCACAGTTGTCCATTGTACGGCTTCTTTTCCTTCGTAACGTCGATGTAGGATTTTACAATAGCGGGCGTATTTGGTACAAGTGTTCTTCTTTCGGTATTCCTATACAGTTCTCTTACAAGTTCTACAAGCAGGTTCGTAGATATCAAGTACCCCAGGCCTTCCAAAATGCCTTAATTAAAAAATATACCTTAAATTATAATAGGAAGCCAAATGTGAATTAAGGTGTATTCCGTGATTAAGGGATTTTGGAAGGTCTGGGACTGTCGGCTTCATGTCACAGCTTTAAGCCTGGTGACTCGTTTGTTCTGGCGAGCTACGTATGCGCAGGAGTCCTCTGACGTCGAAGCCTTCAACCCTGGGATTTTTGGGCCCTACGTCCTAGGGGCCTTAATAATTGAATAGGGTTTGGGGCATTTTATTTTGCAAGGAACCCACATAATAGTATAGGTAGTTATTTGTAGAACCTGAAGTTTCTCTGTTCTTTCAGGTCGAACCCCTGAACTTACAGTTTGAAGTTTCGGGCCACCCTAAACGCTGAACCCCTAAACCCTAAATCCTAAACTTGAATGGCCAGCAATTATTATTCAGGTTTCTGCATGACAAGAAATATGTTCAATTCACACCGCCTGCAACTTCGCACGTCGCTCCGGAAAAGAACGACATGACAAACCTGTGCTGTCAGGCAGAGCGCTTAGTTCTCTATCTCAGCCCTCAATACCGCTCTACAGTAGAAGCCAGAAAGTTGGAACATCATTGCCCTCATGCCCTTAAGGTAAAGTAGAAGGAATCCCAGCATTATTCATCCTAAATTTATGTTCCAACTTTCTGGGGTTCACTATAGGTTCGGGTGTCGCCTGCTGACCTGCTGGATCTAGGAACCAAGCGTTGAGGGGCAACCACATCCGAACAGCCGCCGACCCCAAAGCACATTCCTTAAAACAATGAAGACCCAAAACCCAACAGGTAAGCAAGGAGTGGTAGTATAGATGCCGAAGAGGATTTTTGTAAAAAAACATCCCCTGTGGGATTTTGTTTAACGTTTTTAAATCCACAGAGCCCCAAAGGGGCTTCACGAGTGCCATGACAGGCACAACGCGAACAGGAGGCACTGATGGATGCTGCGGAGCTGCATCACCACGTGCCCCGCCGGAAAAGAGGGTGTTGGGATATTGGGATTTGGAGCTATAGGAGTTTAGGGTGTGGGACTTTAGCTAAGCTAGGTATTCAACTGGGACAGGTATTCATCTCCCCCGTTGTTCACTATAGAGGTACATAGCTATCGGGATTGTTGAGAAATCGACACCCAGCTAGGGTTTCAGATGTTAGGATGTTTGTCCTTACCGGACAGTCCAAAATCTCACGAAGACAGATGTTACTGTCATTCTTGGCACTCAATGCAAAATCGCTGATCAGAGACATTGCCCGAAGTTTGGGATGAAACCAAGTACAGCGGTCTGAATATTCGGTAATCGTATCGCATTATAGTTCATGTATAGTAAGCGCATAGTATACCCTATCCTTAGAATGAAGGCTCGTAGCAAATTAACACCAAATTCTGGATCCTCCGTGTGCCACCTCTGTGGCATGCGCAATGCTCTGTGAAGAGGCAAAGACGTCGTGCAACTGAAGGATTATGAGACTCACAAAGAAAGTGATCAAGTTAGTAGGGTTGTACGAGGTTTAGTCCAAGCACAGTCTTGCCAGAAAGACCACGTCTAACCTATTTGGGAGTTTCTGAAAATAGGGGCCCCTAATATAGTACCCAAAATAGTAGGATCCTTATTATAAGGACCCCAAAATAAGGTACCCCGAATTTTCGGAAACTCCTATTTTCTAAGTTTCATGATTCAACAACCGACGAGATCCACCCAGGAGAGTCGAAACTGCCGCAAGGAGGGCTACCAAGATCAGCGAGAGCCCAAACAGTTTAGGGTTTAGGGTTTAGGGTTTAGGGTTTAGGGTTTAGGGTTTAGGGGAGGGTCAGAGCCTTCAAGGTTCGGGTGCGGGTTCAAAGTACAAGTTTCAGGGTCTCTATGTATGTTTAGGGCTTTTTATCCCGGTTTTTTGCCCGGGTCGCAGAAATCGCACATGCGCGTGAATGTCTGTATGCGCATATAAGAATACGTAGATGAGAGATAGAGAGACGGAGAGAGAGAGAGAGAGATCGATTTTCCGATATCCTTATCGTCGTTTGAGAATGTAGTGTCTAATTAGTATATTCGTTTTTTGTACTTACTTGTTTAGTTATCTGATCACTACCCATGTTCTTTAGTGTATTTATTTCTTGTTAAGCCCAATCAATTGTTGACTTAGCTATTTCTGTGCTTTTCTTCGTCGGTTGTTTGTTTGATTGCTTATGTACCTGTATGCATACATTCGTGCACGTACACACACACACACACACACACACCTACCTCGCAATCCTCCGAACACAAATGCGCACATGGGCTGGCTAATGAAATTACTGAACTTTGGCTTCCGAAACCCCAAACGCTAAACCCAAGCCCTCACTTCGGAGGATCTTCTTTACGCCTGGCCCAACCCTTACATGCCCTCCGCTGAGATCAAACAGAGTTAAGCCACCCACCGATGTAAAAAGCAGACCCCGCTGTGCAGTGCCGCGACCCGTTCCTGAACGAGTGCATGGACAACACGAACCCCAACGGCAAAGTGCGGCGTGCCGAGTTCAAAGGCCTCAAGAGGGTCAATTGAATGATTGCACTTCTCTGTATTTTCTGAGGTATTGAGCACGTGCAACCCCAAGAACCCGAAGCCCAAACCCAGCGCTAATTATTCGGGCCCCATGTTAGAGACCCCGAACCCCGAACCCGACGGCCTCGAAGCTTGAACGGCTAAACCCCAAGCTCATACCAGGACCCCTCCCAAGGGCCCTTTAATGAAGTCCTTCTGGGCCTTAATGGTGGGTATTTGGGTTATATGAGAAGGTAGTTGGGGAGTCTAGACAAACCCCGCACTCCTAAACCTTGAGTTCTGAGCCCTACACCCCTTAGCCGCCCCACATTCTCGAAACGACCTGCAGCACTGTAGCCCGAACCATAAAGGCCATAAGACATTGATCGCAGGCGACTGAATGACTATTCCTTGGGTTTCCTTGATATAACTAGAGTAGAATGAACCCCAAATCCTAACTTTAATGATTAAGGTAAAAGCCAGAAAGTTGGAATATGATTATCCTAACCCTTCTATGGTAAATTATAGGGTATCCTACCATGAAACCATATTCCAACTTTCTGGAGTTTACCATAAGGCCCCAGAATCGAGCCGCCCAATACCAAACCTCCTCTTGTAAGAATTAAGGCACTCTGTGTTAGAAGGGGCCCCCACCCTGTAATAGTGGTATAGTAGGAATATAATAGGGCCCTACTATAATCCTTATAGTCACTATTACAGGGTGGGGGCAGCTTCTAAGCTCTGTGTTAGATCCTCAGCCACCGACCTCTGAATCGCCCTGCCAGGCTCCACCCGCGATGAACGCCTGGAGGATGGGGGGGAACCCAGAGATTCCAATATTCCTTAATTAGGGAATATGCCTTAAATCCATATTAAGGATCCCGGTTTAGGGTTTAGGGTTATCCTACTATAATTTAAGGTATAATCCGTCTGATTCAATGAGTTGTCCGTCGTTGGCCGTCAGTTTCAATGGCTTGGTCATTATGATTTAAAGGCTACTCCTCAAAGCAAGGAAAGGTCCTTAACCTGCGAACCTCGAATTCCGAAGGGATCTGGTCTGCGGCATGGCCCGGCCCTTGCAGGGGCGCCGCATTCTGGAGCAGCAAGCGGTCGAGCAGAGCATGCAGAAGATGCAAGACAAGGCAGGTTTCAGAGTTTAGGGACCCAGGTCTACCCTAAACCCTAAACCCTGAGCCCCTAAATCCTAAACCCTTTTTTTCGAAAGTAAGGGACCCTAATATAGTACCTTAAATGGTAGGACCCTTATTATAAGGACCCCAAAATAAGGTACCCCCTAATTTTCCAAACTTAAATGTCTCTGCACTTGTTGGTCGGGGTCAGCCAACCCTGGAAGCGCCCCCGAAATACCATATGCGCAACGACTCCGTGGCAAAAGCCCGTGAGAATACCCGTGGCTCCTCACGGGTATAGATGTATGTTTCGTAATCACAGGAGTTATGCCGCCTTTACGAGGGCCTCAAAGGAAAGCAGTACGATGAGGACCTATGTTCAGCACCCCCTTTCACAACGGTGCTCATGTATCTCGGACTCATGGGTTTATGGTTTTGTCAGGCTTTAGCCTTACATCGAAGCTTTGGATTTAATGCGAAATCCTAGACCCAAGTACCTCGTCAGAAACCCGAGGCTGCCACAGCAACGGTACTCAGCTTGCGTCCGGTTTAGGGTCTGCGGCTCCGAGGCGTTCTGCGGCGGTTGGAAGAGGTCGGTTAGATTTTATGATATAAAACCACTATGATATGATATAGTCTAGTATAACTTACTATAATATGATAAGGTTTAGGCTTCGGGCTTGGGACTTAGGGTTTACTCATGTCAACTCAACGGTCTAGGCTGACGGGGTACTCTGTCAGGCGGCAGAGAATCGCTTCGCACTGCTGCAAGAGGCCACGCGCAGGCCAGAGGCATAGGGCTTGCCAGGGCAAATGATGACAACCGCAATCCCCTGCGACGATTCAAAGAAGGGGGCTTGTTTCTGTTATCCGCCAGTGTTATTTCTGTTATTTCAAGCAACAAGTAGTTGATACCAACTTGTAATGTTTGCTAGTGAGTGTGAATCACTTCGAGACTAAGCCCGACACTGCAAACCGAGTGTTTGTCAAGCCAACTGGCCTGAGTAGTTGGGGAGGCATCGCTGTAACATACGACCTTAATACTTACCTACACGTACACTATTTTGGGGTTATATAAGATATACCAAAACCTTATTCTAATTATTAAGGCGCCTACATTAGCCCTTGTGGAAAGATGCTGAGGGCGTGAGGTTCCGGAGCCCAAACATCGGCAACCCTGCTGAATGTACTTTGATAGATGTCGGGAACCAGGCTTGCAGACTTCGCTGCTCACGACAACGCTCGTGGCATGTTGCAGAGAGTCTGATTATCGGTAGAGTCCTCAGCTCAGATGAAGCATGACCTAAGTCCGTGGTTTGGCAATCCAAGACGAAGCCTCCCATTTTAATCCTAGTAGCTGAGTGGATACACTTTACACTTTGGGACAATATGACCCACTATAAAACCAAAAGTGTACACTTTCCGGGGCTTACGAACTCAGCAACTAAGTAATGCCTTGTAACCCAATAAACCCGAGGGTTAAAAAAGAAGCCTTAAAAGTAACAACCCTGAACCCTCAAACGGCGAACCCTATACCCCATCATAAGCCCTAAACCTCTAAACCCTAAACCCCCTAAATCCTAAACCCCTACTCAAAGGATCATGGGACTGAGTAACTAGGCTTCTAAATGGGGTAACTATAGTACTTATAGCACCAATTAAGGTACTTATAACCTTACTTGCTAAGTCCCATGATCCTCCAAGTAAGGAACCCCCAACGATAGTATTGGGAATTACTTAGAATGGCCTACCACCTAAATCCTAAACCCCTAAACCCCCCCTTATGGAACCCGTCTCGAGGCAGCTGGTTCTCCAGGAGCGTCAGCAGGCCACGAACCGGCGAGCCATGGCCGAGCAGATCGCCAAGGAGGGTTCTAGTGTTCCTGTACGGATTAGGGTTTAGGGTTTACATAGGGTGTATTTTCTTCAAGGGTGACTGTAAAACCCCTTTATGAAGCAAATATGGGAGCTTCCGAAAATACGGGGTACCTTACTTTGGGGTCCTTCTAATAAGGATCCTACTATTTTTGGTGTTTAGCATTTAAGCTTCCTTTCATATAGGGGCCTGAGTGATTTCAATAGGGTTTGGGTATATGGTGGTATTGGTTATACATACCGAGGAACCCTAACGAATGCTGTGCACATCAAGGCTTCTATATTCGGGATTCCTTTATCCTTAGGCGTTTTGGGCTTTCCGCGACAGCACAGGTCTCGGGTATACATGGAACAACCGAAATCCACTGCGTGGGTTTAGAGTCCCTTAACCCTATAATTCCTAAACGCACAGCCCAAAGCGCTGAAGGCCCAAACCCGATAAAAAGGGTACGATGGAGGTCAGGCGGTTTGCTTTTTTATTTAGGAATCCAAAGCGTTTAAAAATGGGCTCCTTAGTTTAATGTTTAGAAAACGTTTTGGGAAGGATTATGATATAGTTTTGCCGAGGATTATGATATAGTTTTGCCGGGTTACTTATACAGGTATTTCAAGGTTGTCGTATTTAAATACAGCATATTTGCAGACAAAAGAGTACGGTCGGAGCCGAAGTTGTTTGCAACAGCGAGATCGGGGGCTTTGTCAGGTTGTCGTGGAGCCATACTTGGCAAGGCTAGCCCTAAATTAGGTACCTGCAGCACATTTGCAGAAGCACTGCCGAAGCAAGGGAACACGACTATTCAGAGCCCTAAACCCCTAAACCCTAAACCCCTAACCCCTAAACCCTAAACCCTAAACCCAAAACCCTAAACCCTAAACCCTAAACCGTGCCATGGAAGCCCTAGGTTGCCATTGTTATAGCAAGTGCCCCGAGAAGAACCCCTTGTAAGGCCCCGAAGCTGTAAACCGCAGGAGAACCTCCAGCTGAGAGCCCAAAAAGTGGAGCAAACGAAGGTGGCGCCTGACAGCCCCCGGATTCTCCCAGAGACTCCAATATTCCTTAATTAGGGAATATACCTTAAATCCATATGAAGGATCCTACTATAATTTAGGGTATTATCCTTGATTAAGGGATATTGGAGTCTCTGGGCTCAAGACCGTGCACCGAAACCGGTTTAGGGATTGAGGGTTTATGGATTTAGGGGCTTTAAGTGTTTCGGGTTTTCAGGGGTTTGGGGTTTTGGTCCCCCCACCAAGGAACGGAGCCCGAATACTGAAGGTTTTGGAGTGTGGCTTCGGCCGAAGTTGAAGGAAGGATGTCGGGCTTACCCATAGGCTCCATAGCAGTTCCTTGGGAACTGCTATGGAGCCTCTGGGTAGGTCCTCACTTCCTCTGGATGAGGTTCAAAGAACGAAGGTTCAGGGTTTTGGGTTTAGGGTCCCAGGGTTTCGGATTGAGTGAGGGCTCTGCTGCTTTCGGGGCTTGGAGTCGTGGGGTTTCGGGGGCGTTCGGGTGTTCTTAGGGCACTTAGAAATAGTTTTTAAATTTTGGTTATTGTAACCCCTAAGAAACAGCTAAAATTATAATTTTTGCTAGGGTTCTAAGTTCAGTATAGTGTTTGGGACTTCCGGTCTTGAGGTTTCCGCCCGCCTTCAGGCTTAAAGGTCAGGGTTTAGGGTTTAGGGTACTCAACTTTTCAACTTTTGGGGTTCTTATAAGGTAGTCGATTCCGAAAGTTTCAACTTTTGTTTCCTAGGGTTTTGGGCCAGTGAGGCTCAAAGGTTCAGGGTTTAGGGTTTAGGAGCGGCTTTGCGGGTGAGTTGAGGGGGTCTGCATGACTGGCAATACTACATAGTCCCTTGCCTGTGCTGTAATATACCCGGCCCCAAAACTCTATTCTAGGACCTAGAGGCCCTTCTTCCCTTCTTTTACGGTTCGGGTTCCCTTATAACCACCCTAAACCCTACTGTAAACCCTAAGCCCTAAACCCTAAACCGTAGCCATTTTGGCTCAAGGCCGTTACTGCTCAAGGATCCTCTCGGGCTGCATGCTCCTTGACAAGCCGATCATCGACATCCTCTTGAAGGTCCCTGGGTGTTTGTGTTGTACGTCAACTGCCTCCCTGGGCGCTCCTCCTCGGTGCCTTCTGTGTGATTCTCCGTGAGCACTTTGCTGGGGTGCCTCCTTCTCGATTACACGTCCTTGTACTTTGACGTCTTTCAAGCATGACTACCACACGTGGGACCCCCACTGAGATTGCTGATTCTAGTGATGAGGACCTTGCATCCGTCAAGAGTGAAGTGAACCACGAGGAAACTGAAGCTCCTGCAGCCAGCAGGGGTGGTACCGATGGAACAAATGGTGAAGCCATGGCTGTGGATGCTACGGGTGGTAGCCCCTCTCGTGGCAAGCGTGCTCGTGAACCTGTTCGTGAAGGTCCTGGGGAGGAGGGAGTGCCTCGCGGGGCGCGTGATCGTAGAGATAAGAATGCCCACAACCATCGTGCACTGTCTCCAGGGGGTGATCAACCTGTCACTTCGCGCGAATTTCGACAGCTTCTCAATGCTCACCTCCAGGCCATGACTGCCTCATGGAAAGATATGGACACTCGCATCGTTGGGGTTGAGCAGTCTGTGGCTGTGGTTGAGCAGTCAGTGGTTGCTGAAAAGAGAAACACCGCGGTCGTCAACTCTCGCCTCACCCAACTTGAGAGAAAGGAAGCTGACATGTTCGTTCGGGTGAATGACCTCTCTAAAGCTGTTGAATCACTGAAAGAGAGCAACTTGAAGGAGCCAGCTACTGCGGCACCTAGTGATCCCTGGGCAGAATATAGAAATCGACATGGACCAGTTCCCAACAATGCCTCGCTACCAGGTGCAAGGGGTGCCGAAGCTTCAGGACGTGATGAGCTCTCCGAGGACGACAAACGCACGCTCATTGTGGGTGGGTGGAACCAGGACACTCGCAGACAGGTTATCATCGAAGAGGGGGCGGTTTTCCTTGCTCGTGATGGGGTGAAAGATGATGTTGATCAAGCCGATCTCACAGTTTGGGGGCCTAGAAGAGCATTTGCTGTTTTAAAGTTCAAAGAACGAGAGGGTGAAGATCTCAAGAAAGTTCGGGAAAGGATGTGGCGTGTCATCCAGGCCTTGCGTGCTACTCCGTGTCGTTTGCCATCCAATGGAGCTGGGGGTGGTACGCCGAAAAGTATGTGGGCATCTTTCAGCAAGACCAAAGAAGCCCGTCGGCGTGCAAGCCATGCCTCCCTGCTGCGACGTGTGACTTCTACCCTTGCAAAGGATGCTCAGTACAACAAAGAGGCCCACAATCTCCAGGCACTCGAGGACGGGGCGTTCGACGTTGACTGGGCTTCTGGGTCTGTTTGGCTTGGTGAATTCAAGGTTGGATCCTCGGCGCATCGCGCTCCCAAGGGGGACAGCGTGAAGGTGATCTCCACTGGGTGGGTGGATGTCATGGCCGTTGCACAGGCTTCGGGGGTGACCTTCGACACTGCCTTGTCGGCAGTTGAGCGGGAGCTGTGACAGGAGGGAGAGAACGGTCGTCTCACCGATAGCTGGGGTGGAGAGCTCTCACAAAGTGACCCTTGCGCTCCACGGCCCAGCAAGACTTTGCATGTCAACAAGTTGATTCCTGGTAACAGAGTTGCGAATAGCCTCAGTCGTCGGGTTGCTTCTTGGAATTTGGGAGGTCAAAGCCTTTCCAAAGCAGACACTATTGGTGGGGCGTTTGACATCATGACCGTCCAGGAGATGCCGCGAAAAGATGCTGGTTGGGATGAACATGTCACTGATTGTTTCACTTGGTTGTCCTTCCGAGGCCCTCTACAATGGCGGGGTGTCGGTGTTGCCATTGCCCATGATATCTATGACGCTTTCACTGACCGGATCTCCTTCGAGTATGGGGCGGCTTGGGTCGTCAGGCTGAAAAACAGCAGGCGCATGATCTTTGGTTCTCTTCATCTCCCCACTGGTGTTCCTGCTCGGGTCTACCATGCGGCGGTACAATCCTTTCGTCATACCCTTCTTCGGTGGCATCCTGATCTTCCATGCTTTGTTGGGGTTGATGTCAATGAAGAGATCATTTGGTCTCGGGCAGATGGGGAGGAAAAGGGTGGTGAAGTTCCGATGAGTGCCGGGGCGAAGATTGACAAGTTCTTGGAGGCCACAGCTGATTTACGTCTTCGTGTTGTGCCTCCCCGATGGGAAGATCGATGGCGTCCGACACACTATCCACGGGATGAAAGCAGGGAAGGCCGCCACATTGATGCGATCCTGTGCCGGATGTTACATTGTGGCTGTGTTCGTGTCAATGAGGAAGTCCGCTATCACATCAACACTGATCACGCTCGGCTTGAAACTACACTTGAGGTCGGTAGGACTCAATGGGGAAAGTGGGTGGACACACGACCTCGCTGGGTTATGGATGGTGCGTCAATCCAGCCGCCGACGACGTGGGACGATGTGAAGAATGTTGCCAAGTTGTCCTCGCGACCTCGTCTGAAGTTGCATACCGAGATCGCCAGACTGAGAAGAAGCGCCGCAACTGGTGGGGTGCTATGTTGAAAGACTGCACCTCCTCTTCCCTTGCTAATGCTGTCCAGGATCACCTCAGTGCTAAAGTCTTCGACGAGAGTCTGGAATGGGATGACGAACTACGTGAACGAGTCGCCGATGTTGTGTGTGATGTCAATGGCTATCGTCCTGTTGATCCAGCTGAAGTCGCTTGTGCACTCCAGAATATGCGAGCCCGCTCTGCACTTGGACCTGATGGGGTGAGCGTCGATGTCCTTCGGAAGATCCACGAGCTGCATCCTGCACATTTCTGTCGGCTCTTGGATGAAGTCTTGTTGAGTGGCAGTGTTCCTGATGATTGGGGCGTTTCCCTCTTGGCTCTGCTGCCTAAAACTCTGACCCCTCTTCAGCCCAGAGAGCTTCGACCCATTGCTATGTCGTGCTCGGCCATGAAGCTCCTGTCGAAGATCGTCATGGGGCGAACCTTTGGCTTTCTACGAGATCCGGCGCCTTGGTCGGCCTGTGGTTGTGGTCGAAGCACGGCAGACATGCATGGTGTCATGGGGCGTCTTCGTGATATGTGTAGGGAATGGCGCTCTGGGGTGATATTCGCCAAGCTGGATGTTGAAGGTGCCTTCGATAACATTAGTCGTCGGGCCGTCGCTGACTACATTGGTGAACGTCTTTCTGGTTGTGAGGTGCCGCATGAGTGGCGATTCTTGCTGCTTCTTCTGGCATCCAATGTTCTCACAGGGAGTGCCCCTGGCGGGGGCGAAGTTTCTGTGAAGTGCAATCGTGGCATTCGTCAAGGAAGCCCAGAACCTGCGGAACTGTTTGGGTTGATTGTCTCGGACATTGTCAACCGCCTCAAGAGTTCTGGGGTGTGGCGCCCTCCATCTGGTCCACTTTGTGACTTGCCCGCGGATGTCGGGACGTACCAGGACGATATCTTCACTTGGACTAGCACGGCCGAGATCCTGCAGAAGAACATTGCCCTCTTATCCTCTGAGCTTGCGAAGGTTGGACTTCGATTGGCAGCCTCCAAAACGACCATTGTTACGTCCAAGTACTACAAGGGACGTCGATGTGTACTTGTTGATGGGGTTCGTGTCCATGCCGAAGCTGAGGGTGTGAGTGTCCGGGTCCTTGGCCTTGACTACAACCTCAATGCTCCTGCTAGCCAACAAGCTCGTGAACTTCATGGTCGGGTGTGGAACGCTTTCCATGAGCACAAGGAACTGCTGTGTGGACCTGGGACGTTCTGGCAGAAGTACAGGATGATCCAGTCGCTCGTCGAGGGGGCGTGGAGCTGGTCGGCCGGGGCGGTCCACTGGGAGACCTCGGACCTCCAGATGATGAATTCCACTCAGTTACGAGTCCTTCGATTGGCATTCGGCATCAGACGGGGTGTGACTGAGGACTGGGTCTCGTACAATGCGAGATCACTTCGACAAGTACGCCAATGGATTGCGTATGCGGGAGCTGAAAGATGGAGTAGCAAGATCTTGCGATTGCAGTTTCAGTTAGCAGGTCACTGGATGCGACAGTGGGAAGGGGCACAACGAGGGCTGGCTGCGAGAATGTTGTTGTGGCGAAACCTGGGGTGGTGGAATCGCGAAAAGAACTCTAAACTCGGCAAGAGGCATCCTCAACGCTTTCGTGCTGCTAACCTTGAACGTTCCCTAGCGACCTCCTTGGGTGAGAAATGGTTTGAAGCATGTGCAGCGAGAGACGCATGGAAGCAGTTGCTACATAAGTGGAGAGAAGACATGGATGTGCCCTGGTGTCGGGGCAGGCAACTTGCACTTGATCTGTGAGGGGTGCAAGCTCTCGAGTCTTGGCTGTTGCACTCTACCTGTGAAGTTGTGCAGACTGAGATGTTGATGCTGCCGCGACCTTGGCTCGTGACCTTGGCATATGTTGGATACTTGCGATCTCTCTTGAACCTTGCAATCTGTGACAATCCCTCAACTTTGTCATGCAGACTTTACGAGACCTCTGTTGTGAGTTGGAGACTGTGCAGGTCCTTCCGAAACTTGTGGCGCCATGGGAATCCCTTGCCTTCGTGGGCGCGTGGTCCTCATCTTCCTGCTGCTCTCTGGTGCCTACTACCTCTGGCCTACCCAAGCTGTTCCAGGGCGGGGTGCTAGTCCCTGGAACTCCAATTCCAATAATGTTCGTCGCGATGCAGAAGATGAGTGGTCGGACGACTGGGGCGACTATGGTGCTTCTTCGTCGACCTGGTCTTCCTGGAGTGGTGATGGGGCGCCTGCTGCTAGTCGACCTTCGAACTCTGCCTGGAGTACCTGGACATCGTGGACTACTTGGACCTCGTGGAGTTCGTGGTCGTCCTGGGCAAGTCCAGATCCTGGGGTGATCGCGTCGAATGGTGAAGGGGCAGCTCCTGGTGGTCACAGTTGGGACGCAACTCAATTCAATATGGGAACAATGTGGCCGCGGGTGCTCGAGATCGTCAACCTGGTTTCTATCGCCATGGACGGTTTGTACCTCGAGCCCGTACAGATGAGGAGCAGAGACTGCACGATGGTGGACAAGGAATGCAACCACAGAGTCGAAGACAGGAACGAGTTCGTCAATGGCGTGAGGGCACTTTTGTTCCCGCCTGGAAGCGCCAAATGGAGGAAGCGGCAGTTCGCATGCATGGTGGAGATGTGCGAGAAGAACCTTTTCGTGACTTCTTTGTGCAGGAACGTGCTCGGACTGTGGCAGTTGGGGCGCGGACAAGTGGGGTGGATACTATCCCTGAGGAGTGTCTTGATGACTCCATCAGTGAGGACCACACGTCGAGCTCTCTGAGCACAGTCTCAAGTTGGCAGTATGGAGATGAGGATGGGGCAACTGGTGGCGGGGATGGAGATCTTGGTGGTGCCGAGTCTGGTGCGGGTGCTCTTCCTGTACATCCTGCTGGATATGATGGCCATGATCATGTACGATCTGCCCCTCCTGTTCTCCCTGGTTGCGATCCTGTGCTATCTGTACGTGCTGTACTACCTGATGAGAAATTTGCTGGGCGACCTGCTGGGGGTGGAGAGGGTGAACTTCTGACTGTCACTGCCTCCGTCCCTCCTGCTGACGACCTTGTACTACCTGTCCACGCTGTACAACCTGGAGGTGATTCGCCTGCACACCCTCTTTTGGACGATCCTGTGCTACCTGTCTATGCTGGCCAACTTGATGGTGATCCACTTGTAATTCCTGGAGGTGATCCTGGGGTGGATGCAACTTCTGATGTTGGTGCACAACCGCCTACTGCTGATGGATCCGGTGTGGGATCTGTGGACGCTCCGCCCCTCCAACCTGTTGGACACGGACCGCCACGTTGGAGTCGCCGTGATTGGGATGACTGGGAAGCCTGGGAGATGCAACAGATGCCACGGCAGGAGGATGATGATGATGTGCAGTTTATGCAGCGACCTGGCAACGATGGTGCAAGACCTACTGGAGAACCGCGTGGTGTACAAGATGAAGATGCAGAGCGTGGGCGACAACAGGGCCGAGTACCGCAGCAAGAAGTACAGGGACGTCAGGGACAACCCAGTCTACTCCTTACACTTGCTGAAGAACAGGGCTTACATGATGCGGGGTGGCCTCTCTTCCACATCAGCCACCTTCGTGACTTCTGTGAGTACCTGGACTGGGTTGCTCGTGAGTATGGTCCTGGGGTGGCAGCCTGGGGCATGGATGCCTGGGCCGATGCCTTGGTGATGGCGAATGCCACTGTCGAGCTGGCACAGGAGACGATGTGGGCTCGCCTGCGCGACGTGCCGGTTATCCGGCCGGACAATGACGCGGTACGTGGTCGTTTGGCAGTTGGTTTTGCTGGTCTACAGCGACAACTCAACGACTTCCACGTCAGCATGGTGCAAGAAGGACTACGTGGACAGTGGTTGCCACAACGTGAAGACCATGACGGGCGACAGTTGCCTGAGCCACCCTTTGTCCGGGGTGATGCCAATGCTTGGGCCTTACAGCGAGCTCGTGCCTTAGCACGTGCTATGGTCCAAACGGCGATGGAGCAGGGGGCGGTGCAGCGAGGTGAAGTTGGTCCGCCTGTTCATGTGCAGATTCCGGCCATGCCACAAACAGATACAGATGCTGCCGAAGATGATGCCGAAAATGGGGCGGATGCAGATGAGGAGGAAGGTGATGTGGCTAATATGATGCAGGTTAACCTTGAAGAAGAGGCCCGTATGAACAACGCCAACCTGCAGACTGAAAGTCGTCGCCACCTTCGTAATTTGCTGCGAGCTCTTGAAGATATACAGCAGCATGGAGAAGGCCCAGAGTATAGATGGGGTGTACAAGCCTTGGTGGAGGCATGGGATGATGGTTTGCAGACCGTGAGTGTTGTGCGCGACATTCTGGCTCGTCGTACGTCAACCCTGGGGTGTCAGCCATACTATCCTGCCACGAGAGAACCGCGGTTTGGACCAGTCCGCAGCCGTGTTGGGGCGTACATGCAGGAGTTTCGCTTCTTGCTGTTACGTGCTCTGGCGGAGGAAGTTGCACTTGGTCTACAAGAGCGCTTTCGTGCTGGGCCGGATGCCTCGGGGTCAGTGGCTGCACCTTTGGCCAACAATGTGGAAGCCGGGGCGGTAGCTGCAGAAGCAATGCGGGGTGGACGCAATACCCGAGTCCGTCGACAACCACGCGGCTCGCGCAGTCGTTCCCGTTCTCCACGGCGACCTGGGGTGCGCGAACCTCCTGGACTACTGCCTCCTGGACACGCTGGTGGAACTAGTGGTTCAAGTGGTGATGCAAGGGGTGCTCCCTCTGGTCCTTCTGTTGTCCCTGCGCAAGCTGTTGTTCCTGTGTCTGGCGATATTGCTGCAGTGGGTGAGCTGGCTGGAAGTATGCCTCGGGGTCCACCTGTTGTACCTCAACGAGATCCTGCTCTGCATCCTGAAAGTGCTGCCGTACGTGAAGGTGCTGATCCTGCAGGTGATAGAGGTGCTCCTGTACGTGAAGGTGCTGATCCTGCTGGTGATGGGGATGCTCATGCTTCTCCTGGTTCTCCTGTTGTACCTCAACCAGACCGTGATCATCCTTCGGCTCTTTCTGTGCCACGTGAAGGCCGTGATCCCCCTGGAAATCCTCACTGGGATGATCGAACTTTGGGTGAAGTTGGGGCTGATGGGGGTGTGATGGAAGGTGCGTCTTCTTTGTTGCTGACCCCGCCACAAATGGTTGGTAGTGAACTCCCTGGTCCTACTGGTGTACATCCACATGGCTCCCCACCTGGACAACATGCTGTTCGTGACGGTGCTGATCCGGTGCGTGAAGGAGGTGCCCCTGTATCTCCTGGTTCTCCTGTCCTACACCAACGCGACAGTGGTCATCCTGCAGCTCGTCCTCAACGACCTCGCAGCAATGATCCTCCTGTTAATCCTCTTGGGGATGTTCGTACTTTGGATGTGGGTGGAACCTTGGTGGATGATGCTAACGATGTGGTGGAGGGTGTGTCTTCTTCGTTGGCATCACTACATCATGACCCTGATGATACTGCCTTGGCATCGGGCACTTTGTCTTCGGCTGTGGTGGGTGATGTACTGAGTGCTACTGTCCTTGGTGATGTCGGGTCGTTGCCTATGGAAGGAGTGTATCTGCAGAGATCTCCGACTTCTTTGTTTTCTCCTGAACCTGAGAGTGAAACTAAGCCTCGGGGTGATCAGTGAGTGGTTAATGTTTATCTTGTGCAAGCCTGTCGAAGGCAGGGTCGTGGAAGCAGAGAGAAAGGCCCACTGCATTTAAAAAAAAACCCTAAACCCTAAACCCTAAGCCCCTTTAAACCAAAGAAGGTCCCGGGTCTTAAGTTTCGGGGTCTGAGAGCCTCGGATCCTGGGGGCTTCGCACTTGAATTCCGAAGAGAGATCCCAGAGACTTCAATATCCCTTAATTAAGGATTATACCTTAAATTATAGTAGGATCCTTAATATGGATGTAAGTATATTCCCTATAGTTACAGAATATTGGAGTCTCTGAGGAGTGTTACTAATGGGGCTTCATACCAACACCGGGTCCCTGGGGTTCCTAAACATGCGAAGAGCTAGACCTCCAAACTCTCTTCTAATAGTCAAGGCTGCTTTATTACCCCACAGCCTGCCAGAAGCTGAAAGAGCTGTACACCAACAAGTTCTCCGACGATTTCTTCTCGCAGTTCGGAACAACCACCCGATGAGGCCTCTTGCGGGTTCGAAAGTCTTTTGGGTTTAGGGTTTAGGGGACAAACTACTTATCATAGTACAGTATAGTATGATACGGTAGATTACAGTATATTACACTATAAATGCATGAACAAAGCTCCATATCATACCACCATAAACAGCCCCACAATTGTCCAGACAGGAGACGGGTAAGCATGTGAGTGATGATTCGAGAGGCTTGAAGGCGGTGGGCTATACTACAGCAGCCCGAGCTTCAAGTGATGAGCATTTAAAAGTAGTTTATGCCTACCGGATCCAAAAACAGTCCAGCAACCTCGTTTTCACGCATCCAGTCCGAATGCCTCCCCGAGAGCATCCATGATGGAACCATGATAACGTCAACCTAGACCCCATCCGTTCCTCCAGAGCTTCCATGATCTAGTTCTCTCGTGCTTAGGGGGAAGGCGGCGTGGTGGGGGTGAGAGCATATATGCTGAACACATCTGAAAACTTTTTGTATCCAGACGACAACAACAACATCAACAACAACAACAACAACAGCAACAGCAACAGCAACAACAACAACAACCAACACTCCAACGATAGCAACAACAACATCACCAAGACCAAGCCGACATTGTAAACTGCATATGCAGCATTTCATAGAAAAATATCGTACGATGTCTGATAGCTGTTTTCAACCACTCAAATGTGTCCAAAACACGCGCCAAAACGCATACAGCATAGAAAGACCACGGACAGAAACGCACCTGCAGGGTAGTTAAAATGAGCAGGTCACAAGCACCTTACTCGGGCTCGCTGGACCTGTCATTACCTCTACACATAGTTATAAAACTCCATCACCTACTTACTTAAGTCCTTTGACGCTCTAAGTAGACCTGGCGCCGTGTCAGGACATGGCTGCTCTGCCTGGGAGTGGCAAGACTGCGTGTGAGCTTGAGGGCCGCACAACCTCGGAAGTCCTAGGGATAAACGTAGTCTGTAATTGAGCTTCTCCTATTCGCAAGCCTTTTTGTAGCCAACTTTCTCAGTCTCAACAGCCTTACTGTCCTACCGGTCTTTGTCTTGGGGCTTTCCGGCTTAAAGTTAAAGAAGAGTTGTAATTAGTGCCTTTAAGGTGAAAGGTTTCGCCGCCAAGGTTTGAAGTTGCTGATCTGCAGTGGGGAAGGGTTTGAGAATAGGTCCCTAGACCCAAAACCCTAAGCCCAGATTGATGTCTCTTTCCGTTGATGCACGCCGCTCAATTGGTGATGTGTTTCATCGTGTCTGCGACGCCGAGCTACCTCGGAGGCCGGTCGCTGTCTCACCTAGCCTGATGCTGGAGAAATTCACCAAGATGCCGAAAAGTTCATCCCTCGCCTCAGTCCCTGAATGGTTGAATCAGCGGATGATTCTCCAGGAGTTTTGAGTTCCAAGACAGAATATGTTTATCTATTTGGGAGATTTCGTTTCGGCATTATGTACCGCACTATAGGGAGAGATCTTGCGTATATAAGAGGCCGCCGGGACAAGATTTCCGCGATAACACCGTA